>JADDOH010014669.1:0-43204 GCA_016648135.1 Agrypnia vestita | reverse complement strand
TCTTACTACGCTCCATGAAACACGTTTCAAATAGAATTAAATTAAAATTCTGTGGTTTGCGTCTTGGCTAGCATCGTAAGTTTTGTACTTACTTTATTTTGCATTCGTAGTGTATTCCTGAAACATTCATTTTTAAGCAATTTAAACTACTAGTACTACAGCATTGCGCCATTTGTAATTTATGTACAAGGCAATAACTTACAAATTGTATTAGCACTTCCTGTGGTATTAAGGTACGCCTTAGACAGATAAATACATAAATTAATGATTATGCGATAGCTGTACGGGATGTAATATATCTAGTCCACGATGTTTTATAGATAGATTCTTGCCTCATAAATGGAAAATATTTCAAGTTTTGTGAAAAATATCTATAATCATGGACTTCAAAAATTTTATTACAAGTTTTTAAAACGCCTTGCAGAAACTTTAATAAAAATTTTTCTTCGGAAAAGTTTAATTAAAATCTTGAAAGTTTTAATAATTTTATTTGTCTTGTTAACTAATAAATATGGCCAAGGGACGTAAAATATGTAATACCAAAAATATTAAATAAACTTCCACGCAATTTATGAGACACAAAATTAAGAAAGACCTAAAAGATAAATTAATGATATTTCATTTACTTCACACAGCCACATCCTGTGATAATAAATTATAGAAATTTAACTCTTTTTAGCATATAAATTAAATAAGTGAGTTATTAATCTTGGTAGAATTTTGTTGATTATTATGATCATTAATTTTAACACCCTGTACAATCTTATAATAATGCAAGTATCAAAAGAACAGGATACGTCTTTGAGATTATATCATAGTTTAAACAGCATATAAAAAAAATTTAATCCAGTAATATCCAAGCGTTAATTATACAGGTGAAGAAATAGGTCCGTGAAAAAAACTCGAAATGTCTATTGTTAACCGGGTACGTCATATAATTCAACTTACAACTTCAATATCATTTCGTGAGAATATGACGGGCATTTGGGATTCCCTATTTTTTGGTTTGGACTTAAAACAATTCAAGATTTCGATGAACTCTCATTGCAAAAAAACCATTTTCTGTTGAACGGAGAACAATACATCTTTGAACATTCATATGTTATGTAAAATATTATTATGTTTTGTGGTATCACCACACATTTTTTGTCTCAGGAGACTTTGAACATCTTTTTTTTTTAATAAAATAATATGATGCCTATTCTTCGATGGCCCTAGTGTCCGAGGAGGACTGTCTCTAGCGATTATTGTGGGTCTTCAGGTGGCTTAAGGTCTAATGCTGGATCCACAAGTTCTGGAGAATCTTGGACATCCAAAGACGATGATTGTGGGCTGATTCCTATGCTTTGTTTGCTCTTTTTTCCCTTCTGTTTTCTTTTCCTCTCATAATGGGTTAATTTTTTTCCCTACCACTTCTGATAATCAAGACTTTACATTACTAATATTAATTTTTTCCCCTTAAACCCCTGATAATCAAGAGTTTACATTACTTATATATTTTAAAGATATATATTTTGATACATGTATGTATTGTTATTAACTTCTCGGACTGTTAAAATATGTGAAAAAAAATTTAACCAAAATGATGTGAGTATAAATTTATTAAATTAAAACATAGTTATTTGCTTATTATTTAATTTTAATGACCACTTAACTAGTAACTCAACGCCTACCGGTTTCGATACCACTGTATCTTCATAAGGACGGACGCAAACTAACTATCCATTATTTATTCTAGCAAACAAATCAATTTTTGAACGAGGGCGTGGCTACAGCTATGGTGTGGGTAATTGAGAAGTGGACGCCGAAATGGGGAATATGTCAAGTGACGGGCTATTCCATATACGACATATTCCCTATTTCGGCGTCCACTTCTCAATTACCCCCACCATAGCTGTATCCATGCCCCCGTTCGAAAATTGATTTATTTGCTAGAATATATAAAATATAGTAATTTTGCGCCTAATGAATTCCTAATGAAAATACAGTGGTATTTTCGAAACCGAAAGAAAATAAACGAAACCGTGAGTTACTAGTTAAGTGGTTATTACAAAGTTGTTTAATTAAAATTAATAATCACGTCCAACCACAAAATTAACGCTATAAACATCGAAGATTTACTTATTTGCACTCATTTCGTGTTAATTTATTCATACACAAAATAAAGGGATGACACTTTTAATTAATTTCAATGGTTATTAAAGAATTTATTATTTACAGTAGCCGGCAAACATCTTGAAATTTTTCGGCGCAGTGGGGGGAAGTTTGCGCATGTACCATTCCACCAACTAGACCCAAAATTTGTCTTCTGCGCATTCCCTCACTACGCCAAAAAATTTCAAGAAGTTTGCCGGCAACTGTACCTACACAGATGTTATCCGGTTACATAAAACAATAAAAAATGGGAATGTAAATATATGTAAAAGATATTTTATTCATTCTACTTATGTACCTTCTATAGCTGTTCAACTTGTACATGGATAATTGGGTAAAAGAACTGGAATATATGAATGTAGGAGTGAAAATGAGTGATTAGGTTGTATGCTTTTTACTGTTCGCATATGATGCAGTATTAATGGCAAATAGCGGACAAGACTTACAGAGTCGAGTAAGCAGGATGCATGATGTATGCACCTTATTATGAATGTAAACAAGTTAAAAGTAACGATATTCGAGAAGGAGAAAAGTAAGACAACGTGTGAAATACTAGTTGGCATTGTAGACAATGAATGTTTGGAACAAATAGATGAGTTTGTGTACTTGGGAAGTATGTTCGATAGAAGAGGAAATGTTGAAAAAGATATCGAGAGGAGAGTGACTGCGGGGAATAGGATGAACGATGCAATAATTTCTAATAGAAATATATCTACCGAGTCAAAACTAGCGGTACATAATGGAGGATTTGCAGAAAATCATTAAATGTTACTTTCAAAGAGTTTTGTTCATGGTTTTGTTAAAAAAAAAATTTTTTCTTAATAAAATATAAAAAAACACTTATTACTAAGCATTCATTTCAAATTTCACTCCAATATTCCTTTTAGTTTTGAAGTTATGAAGACCTAGCACGCTCAGGTACTACAAGTATTTGAGGATGGCCCTGTTAAAAGCCGCAACAACCGTAGAACGTGTATGAGAAGGTGTATGAATGTGGCCGAAGCAAAAGTGGTGTGCCAGGATAGAAGAGTGTGGCGTTCAATCCTCTCTGCCTACCCCTGCGGGGAAACGGCGTGATGGTTGGTTAGTTAGTTAGTTATTCGTCCGTTCGCCCCATAGTGCGCCGCTGCATTGAAGGGGCCATCAAAACCGTCAGTTTGATTAAGGGGTCTTAAAATGAAATGTTGTTTATTTTTCCTCATAAAATACAACATTTCATATTTACCTACCTACCTTTTATTTGTGTACTTAAATAAAGATTACTATTTATTTTCAAAGAGGCTTCGGTTTGATGCAATAAAATCCCACCACCTAGATACCCCCTCCACTTCTACCGAATCCACAACCCACACACCAGACAACCACTCCCACATACCTCAGTCTTAATTCACCTGATGAAGGAAACGGACGTTTCCGAAACATGTAGTGAAACAAGTGCTCAAATATAAGTGGAAAAAAATAAAGTTCATTGTTTTATTTCATTATTTGTCAATAAAATCTTATTTAATTATAATATTTAATTACTTCTTCAATAAAGGCAAAATGATTTTGTGGTGACATTATTTACAACAAGGATATATTTCTAACAAAATTTTTAATGTTTGTTCTGAGAACACAATTACTTGATTTGTCCTCTGAGGGATTATTATTTAATCAAGATGAATTATAGAAGTCTCACAGAGACGAAGCTATTTAGTCTCTTATACGATGGGCCAGGGCTTAACATCTGCTTAACTGATCCAAATGGCTCACTTGAGTCAGCTCACACAGGCTTTATAGAAACTTGTATAACATGTGCACATAATTTTTGTAAAATACAATATGCAAATCCCTTGTTTTATTCATAACCAGTTAAGCGGCATCCAAATATCGAAACATTAATTCAAAATGAATCATTTAAAATCGGGGGAATTTATTTCTCCCATAGAACAGGTTTAAACCTTCGTAAGTGGCATTCAAATATGGAAAAATCTGTGAATTAATTCGTTTTATTTTGTCGGGGAAATCTTTTTGATTTTTAAACAGAGACAATTTTAAAACGATATTTATCCTACGCCTTTCCGATTTACTAGTTCGTCATGCTCACCGGGCGCTGATTGAGATAATCGTTTTCAAAAAATCTCTCCGAGTTCCCAGAGCTGTCTGAACTCAGATATAGTTGTATCTGCGCAGCGGGCGATGTAAACTGACCCGGATCTGTACCATTTTCCAAGCAGATAGGAAGCAGTGATGGACCTTGATGGTGACTGCACCTTTGAATGATAGTTTCAGGTTATATGTTTTGAGTTTATTTTCTTTTTTGGTACAGCATTAACCATAAAACTATTAAAACAATGCCGAATCAACCTAATTAAGGGTTATTTGGAAAACATTAATAACCTCGTTAGACTATATTTCTGCCTTGATTATGAGTCGAAAATGTTCAAGTAACAATGACCTACTAATTCAATAGTTATGGAGGTAGGTATACGACACCAAAGTTTGCATTTTTTCAATATTTCTGACTTCATTTTTGTAAAACGTTGTATCATTACAGTAACTTATAACGATTATGAAAAATTTATTCCCTTTTATACAAGTCAAATAAAATAATAAAAGTCTTCGAATTGCAATTCGAAAACATTCCCATTCGAGTTTCTGCAGGGTTTTTATGATTTTATTTAACTTGTATTACGACGAATGAATTTTTCGTAATCGATATAAGTTACTGTGATGATAGTTCAATGCTTTATAAAAAATAAGTCCGATATATTTAATGCAATAATTAATTATAATATAATTAAATAATAATAATAATTAAAATGCAAACTTAGAAATTGCATAACTCCATAACTATTGATATTAATTAGGTAATTGTTACGGACAGACACGACCGTAACAGACAATATTTTTCATGTGGTGGATCCCCGATTACTTGCTCACCCGCTGCGGCTCTGGGCATCTGGATATCCGCTGACGACGAGGCACAAACTCGCTTCTATTCTTGATGATGACGATGATACTTTTAAAAATACCGGAGAGCAGAGCTACAATCTAAGGTGTATCTATTAGGGATTTCGAGGTCACAGAATTTACACAACAAGAAATAAAAGAAACAAACTTTTGTTTCAGAAGGAAACGTAGCGAAACCGACAGAATAACTTTGTAAGAAACTACGCACTGAACGAACTGTGATTTGATTTCGCAACCTTTATATTTCTGTCCAGCCAATATAACTGGAAAATAACTGCCAAAATTGGATTAATGAGAGAGGGGATGTTTATTTTAATTGTACGCATCGGCGTCACGTCGTGGACCACGGAGGCTGCGCGTTCCGGGCGGCGAAAAACCCCTTAGGGAGCTGCAATACCGTGTTCCGGCCAGCGCTTTCTGTGCAGCGCGCCAGTTTTTTGATGATTAATCTGTTCTCTCGTATTTCCCGCTAATGACTCATATGTCAATATATGTGTCTGACACGCCTGCATGTAGATTCAATACACAGATTAATAACCGGACGTGTCAGCCCTCACAAATAAAGTTTATGTGATGCAAATTCAATTATTTTATTATCGCTGTTCGATATTCGTGACGTCACGTTGGCACAGAAATCGATTCAAAAGAATATTGTTCTTTTCTTATGTGGCAACACTGATTGGTCCCTATCGAAAAATATCCTACCCTCAACTAGTTCCATTCCTCCTTTCGTTTCGACAAGTCTCGTTGTCAAAAGCTTCAATTTTCGTCTCGTTTTTATTTGTGCATATAGAAACATTCTATATTCTCGTCACCGCCGAACTTCGGAAGTAATGAACGTTGGTGGCCATACAAGTAAAACAGTTGTTTGGTGAAGTGACATCGCTACGAAGGACACCAAGAGACAAAAAGGTGAGACGAAACGTCCTGTCTTTCTCGATCCAAATACAGTTCACTCAGTCCATTAATCCCATTTGATTTCCCCACGTACGCGGCGATCTTGCGTCGCGTACAATCGCATCGTGTATTCCTTGGCATTCAGATTAAAATGATTTGGGTATTGAGCGCTCTGGTGACTTACAATCGCCAAATAGCGCCATACACAAAAATTCCACAGCGTAGCTTTCGTCACCACGGACCGCTTGCGTTTTCACAATAAAGATAAAGCCCTTTCATTGGCGCACCTTACAGTGGTCCATCGCTGGGTCTCACGAAGTCTCGGACGACTATCCGATCGTTTTTATTTTAAACAATTTAATTTACATAATATTATGCGCGACCGCGGCCTGAGTGAGTCATAAAGGCATTTTAATTACCCCACACGGCCGCTGTCCATCGCACAGTGGGTCGAAACTGTAATTTGAGTGACTTAGGGATCAACCTTATTTTTTTATTTTTTTCTTCTCATTAATCTTATCAATAATTGTTCTATGAAACTTTTTCGTAATCTTTATAGTTTTATGTGATTATTTGTGTTATTATACACTTTTACTTACTATTTCATATTTAGTTTGACAAATAAAAAATAAAATAATAAATATATACGTTTTTTTTCGATCCATTTATCTGGCAGAGTTGCAAGTCTATGCACATGTTCATAACATAAAACGATAGTAGACTAGACAAGGAATGAGAAAAAAAGGTTTCAAAGCGGAGTCAGTCACTACTTAAGAGAAATTTTATTTTATTCGATCCGCTCCATACAAAAAATACAAAACATTTTTTTGCCTAAACTATAAAGTTTAGGAAAAAGTTTCATAGGATAACTATTGATAAAGTAAATGAGCTCTATTCATCCGCATAAAGAAAAAACTAAAAAAAGAATGTTGGTTCCTAAGTCACTCAAATTACAGTTTAGACCCACTGTACGTCGCCCTAATGATGACTCATTACCGGGAACCCCCTTGGCAGTTTATACAGAAATATAAATTACAGGCATATTAAATCTAACAATAAACATGGTTCCAATCCTATAAATTTGTCCGCCTGTTACGGCGTGGACCCTATAATTTTACCAAGACATTTATTTTTTAATATGCAAATACATTATTCAATAAAAATACACTTTTCAATTCAACAGATGTTTGGCACATATATATTTTTCTTCTTCGGACCGTCGATCTTGGTCCTATTCGGAACATTCATGGCTGCTTGAAGATTTTCGGCTCATAATCAAGACAGGAATATAGTCTTGCGATGTTATTAATGTTTTCCAAATAACCCTATATAATATAACATTTTCAGAATACATTCAGAGTATGTTAAAATCCTTTAGAACACAGTATTGTATTTCATCCCCAGGGTGACATCATCAATCAAGACATATTTTATGCCGCTATAGCGTAACTGGATAACGCGCCTGCCCGGATATGAGGAGATCCGTGGTTCGAATCCAGGTAGCAGCCAAATATTTTTTCGGGGATTAGATTTTTCTGCATGTCTTTCTAATTGATTAATTAATTTGATTTTCAATTTATTTTAGCTTTGAGAAGATTTCAAAATTATAAAAAAATCAAAATTTAATTTATATAAATTAACTTTCGAAGCCAATGGCTTCTTCGTCAGGATAAGAAAAATAAAATTTAAAAATCGAAGTGTAGATCAAAATATTATTAAGTTATATATGTAAAATGATAATATAAACTACCTACTTAACATGAAAATAAATTTAAAAGATAACTATTTGCAAAAAGGACCTGATTATTTATAATATTCAATTTACTATTTACACCATTTCTTATTTTCAAAATTTCTATAATCTGTGATTCTGTATAATTTGTATGTAAAATTTGTAAACCCTTATTAATATCAAAAGAATGATCCATAGCTAAAAGATGGTTAGAAAATTCAGAATAATTATTACTATTTAAACACCTTAAGTGTTTCTTAACTCTAATTTCAAAATTTTACACGTTTTTCCTGTATAAAAATAATTACAATCATTACAAATTAATTTATAAACACCCGATTTTTTAAAAAAATTATCGTTATCTTTATTATTTAATATGTATTTTTTAAATTTATTATTAGTATAAAAAGCTGGTTGAATAACATTTGAGATATTTTTAACTATTGAATTAGAAATTTCATTATTTATAAATATAATTTTCCTCCAATGTTTATCAGAATCAAAAATTGAAGGGTAAACAAAAGATTTAAAAAAAAATTCTTTTACTTTTTATTTAACATAATATCAATTAATTTTTTATCATAACCATTATTAAACGCGATCTGTTTAATAATTTTTAATTCAATATTAAAATTATCAATCATTTTCTTGATGTCATTTGAATCAATATTTAAAAGCTCCGTATTTCATGATAGAATTCGTGTGCTAAGAATAGTTGCGTTGACCTAGAAATTCCAAAATTGCCATATGAAAGTTTTTACTGCTACTGTTTTAAAAATGTATCGAAATCCATTATAATATATTTCGTCCCATTTACACAAGGATGATCAAAACACGCAGCGAAAATGGATGTCTTGAATCGCAAAACAGGTTTTCCTGTCCCGCGTACTTACGCAAGAATGTGCGTAAAGCCAAGACGAGAAAAAACGATCAGTTGAACCAATTTCTCGTGAGCACACTTGTAGAAAGTAAAATTAAATGCTTAATTATTATTAAATTTCTTCAAAGAGCAAAATGATTTTGTGGTGACACTATTGATATTGTAACGAGATATGCTTAAAAGAATTTACGCACTGTCTGAACCCCTGGTAATATGTCACTTAAAACAACAGTACGGAAACATCGAGAACGGTCTACAGAAATCTACAACCAATCTTCTCCTAATCACTAGAATTATCTAGGAGGTTCGATAATCCAGTTTTTTGGTGTAAATACGGAACTACGCCGCGGAGCAAGAGTTTTCTTGTTTTGATGAATCGTTCAGTGTGAAGTGACTTGCGAAGCGATAGATTTCGAGCGAAATAATCTGACTGGCGTTGAAAATAAATGATAAATTCGATCCGGAGAATTGAATGTTCTACAAGTGTTAAATAGAGTGTTTACCCAGCGATAATAAAGGGTTCATATATGAGTGATACATTACAAAATAGTTTAATTTAAAGAACAGCGTAAAGTTTAGGTAATTCGGGTAAAGTGACGTTGTCTATTTAATTATTAATTATTAATCTATTCTAATCTATATCTATCTATTCTAATCTATATGTATCTATACTAATCTATATCTATACTTCTATACTAATATATAAAGAGGTAAAGTTTGTGAGTTTGTAAGTTTATAAGTATGGATGTCGGTGGTAACCTCCAAAACTATTCATTCAATTTCAAAAATTCTTTCACCAATATTCAATTCAATTCAATTCAATTTATTTAATGATAATATGTACATGACAAACAAAATGTTTAAGGCATACATATTAGGAAGTATATATCAAAAATAAAAATATTTAATAAATTAAAAATAACATAAAATCTGGTCAAAGGTGTAGGAGAATCCCGCTTCGGAAAACCCCCTCAGACACATGGAATATATCAATACCCAAAGCGATTTTGTTCAGCATAGCTGTGGCTCTTCCAACAGGCATAACCATCGGCAGGTTGGTCCTGTATATTGGAATGTGAAACAATCTATGCTGACGATGTCTAATGTAATTATCAGGAACATACAAACCAATGCTCTGCATAATTTCAGGATTATCGATCATACCGCGCAACAATCGATAAAAATGTGTAATCAAATACACATTCCTTCTAGTCTCTAGACTATTGTAGCCAAGCATACCCTGGAGAAACTCGGTTGGGTAAAGCCAAGGATAATGCCCGTACTCTCTCATGTAGAGATATCTCAGAAACTTCTTTTGGACTTTCTCCACCATAAGAGAGTACTTGCCCTCATGTGGCCCCCAGATCATCGAGCCACTCTCGAGTCTACTCCGCACCAAGGAGTTGTAAAGAGTTCTGAGTACGCGGGTATTCTCGAAAACCCTGGCAGTACGCAGAACAAATCCTAACATTCTCAAAGCATTACCACTGATCGTCTCTATGTGATCGTGAAATGTTAGGTTGCTTACAAATCTAACACCTAGATCTTTAACATTTGATGTTCTTGTCAGATTTTGGTCGTTCATTTTGTAGCGAAAAAATAGAGTTTTTTGGGCCCTAGTGAAGGATGTAACCGAACACTTGGAAACATTAAACAAAAGTTTATTTCGTCTTCCCCATTCACATATATTTGATATATCTGCTTGGAGAAGACGAAAATCGTCCAAAGTTGATACCTTTAAGAAAAGCTTTAAGTCATCCGCAAATAACAGAAAGCGCGAGTTTAAGATTACATTTTTTATATTATTAATAAAAATCGAAAACAACAATGGACCCAGGTTAGATCCTTGTGGGACACCCGAGAAGGTAAAGAAGCACTCTGACGCGAATAGGCCGTAGGAGACGTATTGGTTCCTATTTTGGAGGTAGCTCGCCATTAATTTTAGCATACCATCCGAAAAACCAATCTCATACAACCTTTTCAATAAGACATCATGGTTGACTATATCAAAGGCTTTGGCGAAGTCATTATATGAACAGTCTACCTGATGTCCCGTGTCCAGAGCTTCCATGACGTAATTTGTGAAGACCATCAGATTTGTCTCAACCGAGCGGCCTTTCCTAAATCCATGTTGTTCATCAATTATAAATGGCTCTACTCGGGAAGCGACGGTTCTACTTATTATGATTTCAAATACCTTAGCTGGGGCAGAGAGAATAGCTACAGGTCTATAATTTTCTACGGACAACTTAGAGCCACTCTTATGTATGGGAGTAACTTTTGAAGTCTTCCATGTTTCCGGGAAGATCCCTGTATTAATGGAAAGATTATACAAAGAACAAAGTGTTTTTTTTATCAGTTCCACACAACCTTTTAAGAGAAATGTTGGAATGAAATCTGGACCAAGAGAATGAGTATTATTTAAATTTTTTATAGTGTCGGACACATCCTTCTCACTGATATTTTGAACCTCAATAGACTGTGCACCGATCGGAGAACATTGCCTAGCAATGTTAATATCCAGAAGCGGAGGTTCACTACTGTACACTTTTTAAAATGACCTGCAAACGCCTCGGCAATATCTGCACCCCGTACCATTTTTTCGCCCCATTTAGAATGAACTTTCAGGGTAATTAGAGGCTTTTTATTATCCCGTTAAAACAAAATGGTTTTTCGTGGTGACCTATTTTACAACTGAAGTCCACTAAAAAATGTTCGAGAGATGCTTTTTTTAAGAAAGCTACCTTAACTTTAAGAGATATTTAAATACTTTCTAAAAAGAATATGTAGAACTCAAAAATTTCTATTCTTACATAAATTACACTACAAAGGTTAATCGTTGAACTTGTAATATTTCATTCGTCATCTATTGTATTTTGTATGCAGAGCAGCGTAAAAGTGATATATAGGTGTACATCGATCTTTACCGCCGAATCTATGAAGCGCAAGAGTGAAGCTACCACCCTTTATTCGCATTCTAAAAAATTTCAGCATCTTCTATTATTATAATTCCATATTTGGAGTTTCGGAGCACACTGCGGTAGCCATCTTCCTGTATAATATCACCATCACCATGTTCCGAGAGGTCGCCAATCAAGGTCAATCACATAAACCGCTAATATACCAGAAAACTGGTCAAACATAAACAAATAGAAAAACAAGTAGTCAAACACATGACACAGTCTCGTTAGTGACGTAGCACCAAGTTAGTGAGGTCATGCTGGTTTCAAATTTGAAGAGCGGAGATCTTTGAACGCGATTATGTTTAATTTGATTCCCAATTTCACAATTTTATTATCAGTGATTTTCACTTAGCGTGCTAATTTAATTTATTTAGTGAAATTAATCTTTTAGTCATATTCTAACAGAGTAGTTACAAATACCTTTAATAAAAAATTAATAAAAAATGGCAAATCCCCAGGCAGCGAATGCGTGCTGCGTATATTGAGACCTTAGTGCAGAAAAGTGCTGTTTAAATATCAAGGAGTTGGTTGTAGAAAGTTCTTCAAATTATCTTGTCGCTAACTATTAACATCTCGCTTCTAATTGTGTGCTGGCTTTCATGGTCTCGGAGTGAATCTTTGGATGTGGTTTATAATATGTTTTTGTGTAATACATAGTAAAAATATCCACTATTTTGCTGTATAATATCTTTACTGTTTGTAAAAGCTTTAAGGGTGTTAAATAAATAAATCATATAAAAGGACTTCAAACACTATACTTAATAAGTACGACACAGAAGAACTATAAATAATAACTTTAACACTTTTAACAGCTTTTAATTATAGATAACCACATTCATTTTTTAATGATCTAACTGTCTTCTTTCCATTACTATTTAGTATTTTCAGTTGTTTATTGAAGAGTGTTACAAAATTTATTCCTTTATATCACTAAAAAGTCCATTATAAAAGTCAACACCTGTATACAGGATTCTGAATCAGTAAAGTTGAAATCCAAACATAGAAAGTCTGTCATTTTTGACGGGTAATCATCGCAGTAACCTTGAATAAAATATCAAAAAGCTAGTAATCATCGCAATAGCCTTGAATAAAATATCAAAAAGCAAGTAATCATCGCAATAGCCTTGAATAAAATATCAAAAAGCAAGTAATCATCACAATAACCTTGAATAAAATATCAATTTTACGACAAAGATAGGAACATACACAGCTTTTTGTAGAACATCGACGGGTTTGAAATTTTCTCCCGCTTCCCATTCACTTATAAAGATATCGAGCATCGTTATTCCAATACACTCTTGGCCGATTTCGAAATGTCGATGATATTGTTTCTTGCAAATGATTACCATTTTTCCAATGACGTCTTTGCCTTACCTTCATTTAAAATATTTTATTTCTAGGAAGTACGAATAACATTGCGATTGTGCCAAATACGCATCGAGTAATGCGTTTTTGCTCCCTTTATATTAACTCGTGGCGTCTGCTTGCTTGCTTGCCGGCTGCCGTCGACAAAAACTTTGGATCGATTTTTGACCCTTTTTCTGTGATCCAATCGAGCTGAAACTTTGCAAGCAGACTCGTGGCAACAATCAAGAAGATCTGTCAAATTTTCGTTAAAAAAAATGAATAATTATAGTATAATTTCGGATTTTTAGAAATTTTAATGCTTTTTTGAAATTGGAATCATTACAAAAGTTTGATTTCTAGCAACGGCGCCGGCGGCCCGAAAACGTCGCGGAATATTTTCTAAATTTGAATTACTCCGTCGGTATACATAATGTATACATATATATGTATGAATTACTCCGTCGGTATACATAATCGGTATACATAAATCACTACGAATTTCGAAAATCTAAATTGACTAACATGTTTTTAAATCTAAATTGACTAACATGTTTTTAGAATTTAATCTTCAAAGCATGAAGTTTCTTATCAAAGCTCAAAACATCTGACATTTTAAAAATATATTAAATTACTTTAAGTTTAGTGTTATGTTATATGTTTTAATTCGTGTTTAATTGTTGTTATATTTTACAAAGAAAGGGAGTATAATAAAAACTTGGTTTTTATGGGTTACTTTTTTTCTATTGCCAGCTTCTTATTCAATTCAAAAATTAATCAAATCGTATTTTCTATTTTTCAAAACTAGTTGTACAGATTATTTTAAAATACATTTAAATATTATTAACATGTAAAAATAGTACACATACATTATTTAACATTCGAGTCACTTAAAAGGCGAGATACATCGAAATTTTTATTTTCAGACGTCAATTTAATTTTTTCTGCAATTTTATTATGGTCGTTGAATTATACTGCTCTATGGATATTGGTAAATGGAAAATAATCAAATAATATTAGATTTGCGGACTATACAATAGTATTTGCAGACAATGCCCAAGACCTTCAACCACTAGTAAAAATCGTGAATGAAGCATGTAACAAGTATAACCTGAAGATGAACATTCGCAAATAAAATTGTTAATAGCATCAAAAAGATCACATCTAACGCCAAAAATAACTATCAAAAACGAACCAATACAAAGAGTCACGCAATACAAGTATTTAGGTGTATGGGTGAATGAGAACTGGGATCCATCTTAAAAGCTTGATGATGATGATGAGATGGCAAGAAGTGCGTTTCTCAGAATTAGATCGTTATTTTCTAACCGTGACCTAAGCTAACAACTTAGAATGCGTGTAGTTCGGTGTTTTATTTTTGCCATTCTCTTATATGAGGTGGAGACATGGACACTTAACCAAGAGCTAATCCATGGCTTTTGAGATGTGGATCTACAGACGTATATTGAAAGTTTCGACGAATGATAAAGTCCTCCGGCGTATGGAAAAAGTCCGAGAAGTGCTGCGAATTATCAAGACAAGAAACCTGGATATCTCGGGCATATTACGGAGAGGACTAAAATATAGTCTCATCATCATCCAGGGGAAAATAAGTGGTAAAAGAGACGTAGGAAGACGCCGCATCCCATGGCTGCGTAACTTGAGGGGCTGGTATAAGTGTAACTCGACCGAGTTGCTCCGTGCGGCGGTAACTAAAATAGTAGTCGCCAGAATGATCTCCGACCTCCGATAGGAGATGGCACTGATAAGAAGAAGAACTAAAATGTTTTGATAATCTTGACACTGAAGTAGTAAAATAGAAAATATATATAACCCAAGAACAGATAACACAGTTTTTATTTTCCATCCATTTTAATGTTCGGAAAGAATTGTCTTTACCGAAATGAAACGATTAAAAAAATAATTTCTTCTTCAAATGTAGCAAATGTATTTTGTGGTAACATAATTATAATTGAAATAAAACCACTTATTTATTGAAAAAAATTCAACATGTTTCGAAGCCAATGGCTTCTTCGTCAGAATAACAAAAATAATATTTAAAAATCGAAGTATGGATCAAAATATTAAAAAGTTATATATGGAAAATGATAATATAAAGTACCTAATGAACATGAAAATAAATTTAAAACATAACTATTTGCAAAAAGGACCTGATTATTTATAACATTCAATTTACTATTTACACTCTTTCTTATTTCCAAAATTTCTAATTTATCAAATTGTGATTCTGTATAATTCTGTAAAAAATAATTGACTTGCTACACCTCTCTCATGTGCAATACATTATACATTACACAAAAGTATACTATACAAAATTTTGCATTAAGTTATGTTTTATCGGTACTGTTGCGAAATAGAAACGCGGATTGCCCTCTCTTCCTCCCGGTTGATATCTTTTCGCGAATAAGTGGCAGATGAGCAAGTTCATGGTGGGGACGTTCAACACTTTCCGCTGTTTGTTTTAACCGGCAGATCGACGCCGACATTGGTTCGCGAGTGTCGCGGCAACTCGGCGCAGTGCACTCATTGTAAACCAACATTATATAGTCGAGGAAACCTCAATTATTCCGAATCATTCACAATTTCAAGTTCAAGAAAAAACCTTAAACTCTTGAAGTTATTTACAGCCGGTTTCAAGTTATTGATTTGTTCAGTTGACAGGGACCCCATAAATTGTAAGTATTCGATAAATTTCGTTTTTACACTAATATATATTGCATGTGTGGGGTATAAATGCAATTATAGAAATATCCAAAAAATCAAAAAAATGTTTTGATTACTAATTAGGTATATTAAATGTACTGAATTCTAGATTTTATGTTTCTATCTTTTTCAAGATAATATTTCCCATTGATCAATGGTCTATGCTTCCTATTAATATAAAACGACATTCAATTTTTTTTTGGAAATTGCTTCATTTGCTTTTATATCCCATATATAAAAAGATTATTTTACTCATTCTTGGTAATTTTATGCGAAATAAACATATTTCACGTATCATGTACAAAAGTAATATCACACTTTAAATAAATTTAAATAAATTATATATACGGGACCAAAAAAAAAATTAAACAGCTATATCAAATGTATATAATCCTTGCAAATACATACAGAACAAATAATTACGCAAATATTTTACATGTACGTAATACCTTAAAAAAACTAGCAGATATCTGAATAATAATAAAGAATCGTTATTCAAATACTTACAGAAATCTTTGGACCCTTTCTTTTTAAAAAATTTTCTTCGTATTACAAAAAATTTTAATTAGTAAACGTTCAACTAAACCCCAAAATTTAAATTTATCAAATAAACCAAATCTTATTTAAAAAAAAATAACAAATACAGCCGGGACTTAAATCTCTATTAAATGATAAACGATTGACTGCTCTAGGAAATGATCTTTATCAACGTACTTAATATTGTGTCTCCATAGTCAAAATAGTTATTATTTATTAACAAACTGTGTATTATAATATTTATTTATAATGAGTATTTTTATAATTGATATTTAGTTATAATATTTTTATTATATAATTATAATTTTTTTTTTATATACAATATTTAAAATATTTTTTATATATAAAGCTACAGCGTTAATTAACGCCATCGATTATACTATCTTCAAATGTACTGCAATTTTTACTCCCTTCCTTTTAACTCGTAGCGTCTGCTTGCTTGTTTGCTTGTCTGACGAAAAAACTTTGGATCGATTTTTAACCCTTTTTTCGTAATGGAATCAAGCTGAAACATTGCAGGCAGACTAGTGGCCACGTTAAAAATGATAAATCAAATTTTCGTTAAAAAATTAATAATTATAGTATAATTTTGGATTTTTCGAATTTTTTATTACTCCCTTTCGTACCTTCGCCCGACCCGAGCTCAAGTCGTAGGGTTAGCGCTAAACCTCCTTTAACTAGGAAATGAGAAAGGGAGTATTATAAAAACTTTGTTTTTATGGGTTAGTTTTTTATTTGGATTCAAATAGTGATAATTAACCTTAAGGCAGACAGTATGGAACGCAACACTCTTCTGTCCTCATTCATCCACATTTATACATTTTTCTATTCAAGCTTGACGGTTGTTGAGGCTTTTTTTTCCTTAAAAAATAGAGATGTGACACGGAATGCACGTCGTATTAATATTCTTACTATTCTCAAAATAAGCGTTATGACCATTACACCAACAAGTTACATTAAACAAGACTATCTTCCAGTACCTGTCCAGTTAACCTGGGCAAGCCAAGTCTTCCGCGGCCGCCCTCTCTTTCTGCGGTCGTTAAAACTTGCGTCGAACTTCTTTCTTAACATTTTTTCCTCATTCATTTACTCAATATTCCCTTCCTAATTCATTTTTAATTATATCCTCTATGCTAACATCAGCTTAACATTATTTCTTAATTTGTGCATTTTGATTCAATTATAAACTCACACACCAAAGTAAACTCATTTCCACTACATTCAATCTACTTACGTTCCTTTTCTGCCAGCTTTACTTCCATATCAGTTTTCGTACCAGAATTCTATTTTGTACCGCTAGTCTTGAATTAAATTTTTCCACAATACATTTCACATCAACTATTCTTATTTCAAAGTCTGTCTGTCCGTAAATCTCTGGAATTAGGCTGGAATAACAAAAAAACATCGATGATGACTAGCCGCTAATGAGGCCAGGGCACCCGAGTGTGACATTCAATGTGCGCGCGACTCAGGCTTCTAATTATTATTCGTCGTTATTAATTATTATTATGTCCCGTGATTTTTCAGGGGCTTACGTCTAGTATAAATACTTTACAAATTATTGTTATTGTTACTGTTCCAACAATATACTAAATATTTTACTTATGATAGATAGAAATATAATCAAATAATATTCATACCAAACACATATTTATTATAATTGTTCATAGATTTTGTGTTCTTATATGTATAGGTAAGCTATTGAAGTACTTAATTCCTAGGAATGAGTTATGCTGCTGCATGGCTGATTTATTGCATTTAGGTATATTTATACATGCTATTCTTTGTGCTCTTTGGATATTAAATAAAATAGTTACTACACAAAACACTTAAAAATACGATCATACTTATAACTTCGTCAATATATTAGTGACAGGTGTGTCGTTTTGCCACATTAAGGATAAACTTATTTTAAGAACTTTTTGGAAGAAAACTTACTACCAATTTATACATTCTATTATTTGTACTCTTAGACTAATAAATAAAATAGTTACTACACAATAACGCACTTCAAAACAACGACAAAAAACAATAGTGAAATTAAAAAATAATAATAATGTTGCCGTGATCCTATATTGTTCACATCTTAAATTAATTTCGTTAGTAACATTTTACTATTAATAAAAAAAAAATCTTTTTTCCTGCATAACTCTGTTGGCATCACGATTAACGTCGTGACTGAGACGAGTTACCTTATCTGTAGAGCCGATCACGTATTTGGTGTAAATTCTTTACTTAGATCATTTTAATCTTAAGGATAACCATGTAATACAAGTCCTTGGGAAGATTTACTTCCGCCTATTAAGTACATATTAATGCAGATTTAACTTAAATTATTAATATAATTGAACAAGAACATAACCGATCAAATTTACATACATATTAACAATGTGATATACCTACTTATTCAAATCTTGAATAAACAACATCCAAACTTTCAAACAACAACATTCAACATTTCAAAATATCAAAATGTAACACCAAACGGTCCACAATACTTTACAGATGGATTCCTACCTTGATTATTAGTTGAAAATGTTAATAAATTAATGTTAATAAATATTAATAAATTAATGTCATTATAAGTACAAGAATCGAAAACTTGGATAAGTAAAAATTATTTGAAATTGTCGATTTTTCAGTTATGAAAGAAAATTAAGTTGACATACTAAAAAAATGGTTCACACCTTTGCTAAGTCCCATTTGTACTGTATTTTCGACGTGTAACGCAGGCTCTTCGGTGGAAATATCGCTATCGTTGCCGCCTTCGGGTTTGCTGGCCCCACCTCCGGCTGTTAGTTTTGTTTTTTTAGCCGTGAATTCGAGCGAAATTACGGACATTGCACGAAGTTACGGTGACAGACATACAGACAAACAGACGGACAGACAACGAAATTATTATGTTTGATTATGTTTTACGACTCGCACACACGAAACAAAAAATCAGTCAGTAGAATATAAAACATAAATAAACGTCCGTGAATAAAATGTGAAATATTTATTCTTAATTATATTACAAGTTGATTATTCACATTTAGATTTGGAGCATGATAAAAGGTCAAAAACATTCAATTTTGTTTCAAAACATTTACAAATCGTCTTAGACGGTTTATTCATTCTAATATCAGTATCAAAATACATAATTCTCTATGTAACAATGTCACTAACGCTACCACATGACGCAAATAATGAAGAGGTGTAAAATGATGATAAAGAGTCAAAATTTCGTTATTTTCTGTGTAGCAATGTCCGTCAGATGGCGTGAATATTGATGAGATACCTATAAAGAAAAATGCATAATTATGTGTCAATGGTCAATCGCAGAAATACTGTTAATGTTTTATTTCTTAACAAACTAGACACTTTTAGGATTGACCGCCTAGCATTGCTGCAACGCCTTCAACGCCCTGCAAGACCTTGAGATTTTCACATTGTAATATCATGTAATACATGTTTATCTATTGCTCGTCTAATTTTTTCAACACTATATTCAGCGACCTGGTCTCTTCAATTCATCAAACTATGAATTTCAAACTCTTGGATATTCACTTCAGTTATAAATCTTTTTTTAATGCAGCTTCTTTCTTTTGTCCAGACCTCGAAATGTATATGCAGATGTATTGCTCACATATCTTTATGCTATATTTCTTTTGCTCTTTTTTCTTCTTGTCTATTTCTCTTTTTACAAATTAGATCTGTTCTTTCTCTATTCCCCTTTTACCTTTAAGTCTTTGAATGTAAAGGTATAACAAAAATAGAGATGCGAACACGGAATACGTGACACATCAATATTATAACTATTTTCAAACTAAGCTAAAAGCTTGTACTATAATAAATATAAAATAGGACTAACTTGCTAGCCTGGAGTGAGGTTCGAACCCGCGACCTTTGGATCACGATGCAAGTGCCCCTACCACAAGACCAACAAGCTACTTTTTGTTTTATTTTGATACATAACTTGATAATTCTCTGGAAACATGTAAGATGATCTCTAAAATATTTAATGTTCATGTGTAAGCTGATTTTCATTTGTACTGTTGTTACCCGTAAAAAAATGTAACAATTTTCGTCGATAACGCTATCAAGACGCTGCACTACCTACACTAGATGGTGCTGTTCTCACAACCTTAACTTGCAGCCAAGATATATGGTCAAAATAAATCACTTTTGACGGCTTCATAGTAAGAATTTTAGGCAATAATAGTAAAAATTTTCTTGCAATAAGAAAAATACCTCTCCTACATTGCTTGAGAATTAACGGGTTCAAAAGGAACATTATTTATTTATCAGTATGTATTATTCATATTTATAGAATTTAAATTAGTTCATATAATGAATAATAATTCTTCTCTGAATTTATGGCACAATTTTATAAATAAAATAATAACTCCTTGTTTTCACCACAATTAATTTTTATTGTAAAAATTCAACATGCTTCGGGAGCGATGCTCCCTTTTTCAGGACAAGAAATATGAATGTAAATTTCTTGTCCTGAAGAAAGGAGCATCGCTCCCAAAACTTTATTTTTGACTTTTTACAATAAAAATTAACTGTGGTTAAAACGAAGTGTTAATTATTTTATTTTTAAAAAATAATCCACGCATCGTTTGTTTAAAAATAATTAAGAAAAATACACCCTCGTACCACGCACGAACCGTAGTGTGGGGCCTTAACAAAAATAAAGTTTAGGTAAATTTATTTATTTTCAAGACAGGAATTGGACAATTATTGTAGACAACAATCGAAATAAATGTCTAATTTAGCGATTATTTAATTGGAGCACATTGGTTATCTGTAGGTTAATAATATTCCTCAATTGCACGAAAATGTTTAATTATCTTCTAATGTGTCCACCAAATACAAAATTCACCGTTTAATTAATTAACAGTATTTAGACACATCCGATTTTATAAAACCACACAATCAAGTTTTTTTAAAACCTGAATTTATAAACGGAGTCAAAAACATGTTTGTTTAAAATACAAAGCCAGCGATCGTGGTAGACCTGCTGTTAATTATTAATTACTCAAAATGAGGTGTATAGATGCAAAATCGCCACTATCCATATGGGCTCTACATGGATAGTGGTGGTTTTGCATCTATATGCCACAAATGTTTGCTTCTACAACAGGATTGATGAATGTCACTTAAAACCTATATTCCTAACTAACTACAACATTTCTTACACTTCTGCTACCATCCATCTCGTTTTCTCTCATACAGCATTATAACAAATTAATTAGATCGCGATTTGACATAAGATTGCATGTCTTGAATGGGTTAAGGTCACTAAAAAAACTTTGTATAAAACTTGAGTATATCACATTGAATATAAATGTATTATATATTAAACAAATAAGGAATTTTGATTCTCTCCATCGATCCAGATTACCGCAATCCACATATATATAATATCCAAAAAAAAAATGTTTTGTTTACCGAGAATTACTAATTTCAAAAGTACTGAATCTAGATCTTATCTTTCCCTTCCAAAATTGCGTTTCCTATAAATAAACTATTAAAGTTACGGGCGTTACACAAAGTTACGGGGACTGACAGACAACGAAATTATAATTGGGATTAGTTGTCACCCGTCAAAAACGACGGTAGGTACTTTTACATGTCGGTTCCGGAAAAAAATTTTTGGGGAAAAAAATTGGGAGAAAAAAAGTTAAGTAAAATAATTATTGTAAATAAGTTACGGGGACTGATAGACAAACAGACAGGCGGACGTACGGACGGACAGACAGACAACGAAAATATTGTAATTGGGGTTATAATCGCCGCTAGGGTGACAAGATCCTCTGAAATTATAGACTGACACCTAGTAACACGTGTACCGTGGGAATTTTGTGGTGGTGTGTAAATATTAACACATTTAAATAGATTTGCGTTAATCGGCTAAAGTTTTAGGTATTATTTTAGGTTCACCTGTGGTGGTAGACCACTTCCCTATATTTGGTAACAAATTATTTTTTTGATGTTTATTTAACTTAGATTTGTGGTTGGACATAATAATTCATTTCTAAAATCTAAAAAAATATGTAAACCACATTGATTTGTAAAAACCACATCAATGTGGTTGGTAAAAAAATTTTTGTTTTTAAAATAAAAAAATATGTTTGAATTGAACAATGTACCTAATTGAATATCATAAATAGAAATGTTTTAAAATATCAACTCGTTTTTCTGCGTAATAAGGGGTCATGCCGAGTCAGAACTTTGAAAAAAGTTTTTTTTCTTTTTTTTTCTTTCGAGAATCTTCTCTGAAATTTTATGTCAATACAACAAAAATATTAACGGAGCTTTTTATATTTCTCAATGTATTTAATTTATTGAGATATTTACTTGAATAGCTTGTTGGTCCTGTGGTTAGGACACTGGCCTCGTGATCTAAAGGTCGCGGGTTCGAACCTCACTCCAGACTAGCAAGTTAGTCCTATTTTCATAGCACAAGCGTTTAGCTTAGTATGAAAATAGTATGAGTATTCCGTGTTCACATCTCTATTTTAAAAAAAAATATATATATATATATTAAAATGTCTCGTAATAAATACCAATTTTTTTTAACTTGAATGTGATAATCCGTCTCTAAGATATGATCCCATTTATGGACATGTGTCGAATCTAGAATGTCGAAAAATGTTGTTACCTTTGACGCATGTAACAAATGCACGACCGCCACGAAAACAAAAGCAATAGTGGCACAAACTTCCATTTTTATTCTTTAGAAGGATTCCATGGCGCTATGTCTTTTTTAAGCAGGGTTATTTGAATTTGAAATTACTTTGAAAGTAACTCCTCGCACCCGGTACAGATTCTAAAGACGTTTTCACCTTCAAATAGAATAATATGTTTATATAATATAAATATTATGAATAAATTATATCAGATAAACAGTTCAATGATCTCAAAAAAAAATGTAGTGCTTCAATCAACATTTACAAAGTAAAAAAATAACATGATAATAAAATAAAAAAACATTCGATAGTAATAAGCCCATATTAAAAACGCTATGAAATACCTACTTATCAGACAAAAGTACGGTATTATTATTTATGTTTCAGTGTAAATATATTCAAATATGTCTGAATGCTACATTTCTCAGAAATATAAATATTTTATTTGAGAATAAATAAAATGTGTTCTTTGAGTGCGCATTAAAACTCTCAAGACGTGGATATTATTATACAGGGTTATTTGTAAAACATTAATAACCTCGCAGGACTATATTCCTGCCTTGATTATGAGTCGAAAATGTTCCAGCTATTATGACCTAATATCAATAGTTAAGGAGATATGCGACGTAGTTTGCATTTTTTTTCAATATTCCTGACTTATTTTTTGTAAAACGTTGGTGTCTCATTACAGTAACTTATATCGAACACGAAAAATAAATTCTCTTTAATACAAATCAAATAAAAAAAAATAAAAACCTTCGAATTCCAATTGGAAAACATTCCAATTGGAATTTCTTCAGGGTTTTTATCATTTTATTTAACTTGTATTGAAGCCAATGAATTTTTCGTAATTGATGCGAGTTACTGTAATGATAGTTCAACGTTTTACAAAAAATAAGTCAGAAATATTGAAAAAAAATGCAAACTTTGAAGTTGAATATCTCCTTAACTATTGGCATTAGGTCATAATAGCTTGAACATTTTCGACTCATAATCAAGGCAGGAATACAGTCCTGCGAGGTTATTAATGTTTTACAAATAACCCTGTATATGTCATTATCATTACTTTTCATCTACCTGTCATTTAGCAATTTATAACTCTCTATCTAGATAGTCATATTTT
Organism: Agrypnia vestita; assembly: GCA_016648135.1. Classification (NCBI taxonomy): domain Eukaryota; kingdom Metazoa; phylum Arthropoda; class Insecta; order Trichoptera; family Phryganeidae; genus Agrypnia; species Agrypnia vestita. The sequence continues at coordinate 19,218 of JADDOH010014669.1, read as the reverse complement.
TGATAGCCATTATTATAAAGATATTGATATTTTCTCACTGACTTTGTCATTTCTTAAAAAAGGCTGCTCTTCGATATACAAACTGTTTCCCTTATTATCAGATTAACAATATCACTGTAATATCCAAAAACAAAATAGACGAGACATAGTACTTTGTGTACTCGTAAATGTGGAGACAAATATTTTTATAATTATACATCTGTCAAATATTTCTGACATCTGTTAAATATTTCTATCATTAGCATTTGGACATTTTGAATGTAGTTATGTATGAAACGAACTGAATTCTAAGAACTTAATAATGTAAATAATGTTACACTGGAACCTTGATTTACGAGTACCTCTACCTACGAGTTATTTTATGTTATTTTATATTATTTTTTTTATTAACAGCATTCAAATTTATGTTTTTTAATTTATTAAATCATTTATGTCCCTCATGTGATATTTGATATCTCGTAACATGCTTTATCTACAAGTAATGAATAATTTAAGATAATAGAAGATCAAAGAAAACTTTGGTTCTAGTGCAAAAATGGAGCAAAGACTGTATGTAGAATTTTGATGCGGAATTACGCTACGCTACACAGATTTTTTTTATTTAATAATAAAGTAGAGATGCGAACACGGAATATGTGTCTTATCAATATTCTTACTATTTTCAAACTAAGCTAAACGCTTGTGCTATGAAAATTGGACTAACTTGCTGGTATGGAGAGAGGTTCGAACCCATGACCTTTGGATCACGAGGCGAGAGTCCTAAACACAAGGCCATCAATCTAAGTACAGACATTTACATAGGGAAAGAAAATCAGAGAGGGATAGAATGTTAAGTAGATGGGGGGAAGGAAAGGGAAGGGTTAAAGTGAGGAGAGAAATTGATTTGTTTATTTATAACTTGGCTATTATTATTGATTTATTTACTAATTTCTATTAATTCGAAGAAGCTTGAGATAAAACGAATGTTAACAAATGTATAAATGTGTGGTATAAAAGCAAAGGCAGCAATATCCAAAAAAACTAAAATTATATTTTGAATGCAGTCAACGAGGATTACCTACCAATTTAAAATGTACTGAATTCTAGATTTATATATCTACTAACTAACTAACTAACCATCACGCCGTTTCCCGCAGGGGAAGGCAGAGAGGATTGAATGCCACACTCTTCTATCCTGGCACACCACTTTTGCTTCGGCCATATTCATACATCTTCTCATACAAGTTCTACGTTAGGTTTATATTTCTATCCCTTCCAAAATCATGATTCCTATAAATTTTGCAGTAGGTACGTTATAAATTAGTAAACCTCGATGAATGGAATTTTTTTTTTGGATATTGCTGCCTTTGTTTTTATATATGTAGTAATATTAGACCAACCGAATAGTTGACGAATGTATATATGTAGTAATCAAATGGTTTAAAACAAAGTATTTCATTTTATTTTTAATTGAAAGTAAATTTATTTTGTGAACTGGTTTTACTAAGGCAGATCGTTAAGGTACATTTATGTTTATAGCAGGAAAATGGTTTCCGTCACGGGATTACTGGAGGCTTTTCTGATGATGTTCAACATAGTTGCGGCCAAGACCGATCTGAAGTTGGTGTACGAGTGGAAGGAAGTGGAATTCCAGTTTCCCAACGATGCCGCGCGCCAAGAAGCTGTGGACAAGAATTACTTCGTGCAGGGAGCATCCTTCATCATCGATGTGGACGTTCACCATAAAGTGGGTAAGCATCTTCACTTTTAATACCAGCCGTACGCCCGAGAAAAGTTACGGTTATTTGGTGGGCGGGTCACGGTCGCATGTTGCCTGAACCATCGCGTGTCAAACTGTAATTAACTAAAATTTCAGGAGTTTACGAACCGACAGACAAACGGACAGATGGACAGATAGACAGCGAAATTATCATATTAAGATTATATACAGGGTGTCTTCCTCATGCAGTATTGAATTAAATACATAAAATATAAAAGTATATAGTATATAGACAGAAATTATCACAAGCAGGTACATAAGATATATAAAAAAAATAAGGATTATAGACAAAAATTGTTCAAATATATAGAATATATAAAAAAGAATGATAAAGTGAGAAACGGATAAGTAAATGTGTAAATAAAAAAATTTAAAAATATAGATATTTATTTATTATGTACAATTAGCAATCAGGAAAGCAGCATACAACTGCAAGATGACATCGAAAATTGGATCTTTGCTCATACAGGGTTAAAACTGGATGTAAAATAATGGGAAGGAAATAATTCGACGCACGGGATGCTTACAAATAGAATAAGTAAATAAATAAATAATTAAATAGTTAAATAAATATACAAATAATTAAATAAATATATTATATCCACGAGTGGTACGATACTTTAGCAATAAATGCAAAATTTCTCACAACAGACCATAGAATCGACAGAAGGAGAAGACTTTCCTAATGAATACATAAAAAAATCACGTGGAAATATTAGGAATTACATAAATTTCTATATGTATGTAATTATTTAATAAGAATATTACGAGATATACCTCCTATTCCGGCTTCTTATCAAAATATATGCTAGGAAAAATCATGCTTCTTGTTCTCACTGCACGCGGATGTGTGTATGCTGGTGAATGTGTATGTGTGTGTGTGTGTGAATTTGCCGGCTGGGAATACTTACGGTAATGGAATAAACTTATCGTTGCATATTGTTTTCTTCTTCCTCTTCTTCGTTATACTGTCCCAACGCATTGCCTAGATAGGCTGTTTGGGTCGGCCCTTCTCGTTCTCAGGCTGTAGCTTCTTCGGTTCTGGATGTTACCTTTATCTAGGCCGTTTCTCTGCAAGATTTTGGAACACTGAGTCATCCAAGAGTACTTTGGTCTTCCCTGAATATTGTTGTAGTCTAGCGGAAAAAACGTGTGAACTGTTAATTATTGGAAATGCCGGACCCTCATGCGCTGTAGAATAATATCACAGTTTTTATTATATATAAGGAAAAAATATAAAATGGAATTTTAGGTTTGATTGATAATGCCCTCATAACGCCGAACGTGTATCAGCTGATACCTCCCTGTTCACGCCCACTGCGATTCAGCCTCTCACGTGCGTAATTCCGATAACGTAAACGACGATTTCCAGGTGGATCCCGGATATTTGTGACGACTCCTCGGTTCGACGTAGGCCGCCCTATGACTCTGGGCGTGGTGACGAAGGACACGGGCGCCGGAGGTCCGGTGGTCAAGCCATATCCCGATTACTCCTGGCACGACAACCAGGGGAATAACTGCGACGGTTTGACCTCCGTCCTCAGGATTGCGGTAAGACATTTTTATTATTTCCATGACAGAAGATAACAAGCGGTGGTGTGCAGCACATGCAAGCCAAAAAACTGCGCATTACTAAAATGGGAAACAAATATTAATTAAATAATCTTTATTTTATAAAAAAAAAATTAATATCAGCCACATTTCCTGCCTATGGCTAAAGTTTTTATTTTTGACTACATCTTCATATAAAATTACACCAATGCTTGTTCTAAGTCACTTGCACGCGCGCATCAACTTCGTTTCTTGAATCTGAAAGACAGTCGTACTGAACTGAAACCGAATAAAAAAAAGACATATCACGAGTCCATACAGTCACACAAGGCCCACAAACTGGAGAAATTTTCTCCATTTTTTAAACATCGTAGGTTTGGTTATTTATAAATTGATAAAATATTTTTTATGTCATATTATGAAAACATCTATATTTAAAATATATGGAACCTGATGAATAAATTGTAATATGATATTTTTCTATTGAAAATGTAACAAAAAACGCAAGAGAAGATATGAGGAAAAATTGTGAGTTTTGCTCACTTTTTCAGAATATCTTAGAAATTTAATCAGTTTTTTATAATTTTTAATCAGCTTAGTTTTCATTGAATACTACTTATTGCTACAAGTATGAGAATTATTTGTTTTTACTCCCTTTCTTTTAAGTCGTAACGTCTGCGGTTTGTTGTCTGCCGGAAAAACTTTGGATCGATTTTTAACCCTTTTCCCGTAATCCAAACGTGCTAAAACTTTGCAAGCAGACTCGTGGAGACGATAAAAATGATCTAACAAATTTTTGTTAAAAAAATTTAATAATTATAGTGTAATTTTGGATTTTTCGAAATTTTAATGATTTTTTCAAATTGGAATCAGTACAAATGAGTAATGACCTCGACGCGTGCAGTAGGCACGAAACCTGATTAAATGAGAAAGGTAGTATAATAAAAACTTGGTTTTTATGGGTTATTTTTATTAAATACACCTACAACCCAGTACGTCAGGTACTTTTTTTAATGCGACTTAATTTGCGCCATTATAAAAAAGCATTATGTATCTAAATAAATGGGAATAAAGTCAAACTCAATTATTTATGTTGATTTTACTAAAAACATGGCAGAAACCAGTTCCTGCATAAATACATACCTGCTTAACAGTAGGTGATTTTTTGTTCGCTTTTTGGAATCGAACAAATGTATCATTACCGGAATCACACCGATTCATTGTTGAGATTCATTTTTGAAATTGTCGACGGTGAATTCAAATGAAACAATGTTTTCGTGAATGCATATATGCATACACACATACAACATGCATGCATACATCCATATAATCCATACATATATTCGGACATCAACGTGGATATTAGTCACACATTCGACTTCGAAAAATTCGGCGCATTTCAATCAAAATCACATGATTTATTTATGATTATGTAAATCATTTAATTTTTTTTTATCAGCATATACGACCAAAGAGCCTTTATATTTCCCATTATATGTAAATAATAAGTTTACAGAAAAAAGTAAAAGGAAAGAAAACATTGGTTATTTCGTTTTTATTTTATTTATTTAATTTAGAAAAAGTTAACAGCAAATCTTAAATTAACAAACAAGAGATAAAAAATTGTAAAATTTGCCAATTATAATAAACTTACAATTTAAGATTAATTATTAATGATACTAGAAAAGTGTGACAATATGAGATAATTTATATTTTCAATACATGTTGAGAAAGGGTGGAAAGGGCGGAGTGGGATGTAGGATTAGGATAAAGGAAAGAAGTATGGAAGTATATGGGAATATTTTTTTGGTATATTGGTTTCTAAGTGCTTTCAACTGATTTTATGATTATTGTATCACAAATAAATGCATATCAATCAGTTTTACAAAAAATCTTCATAAATTTGCTCACCATCGGCATCAGCAACGAACTTCAATTCGTTCGTTGTTCGTTGATACAATAAAAGACCTAGGTGTTATCTTTGACACCCATCTTCGCTTCCATATACACATAGAAAACATAATTATCAAAGCACAAAACATGACAGGATTTATACATCGTTTCACCAGAATTTCAAAAACCTTTAAACCTGACATTTTGAACTTGTATAAGATCTGTTGAAACCAATTTAATTGTCCACCCCTATTATCATTTACAAACATCCACGTCTCAGCAAGAGCTGCTAGAACACAATGCCTGTTCCACATTCCTATTGCTCGTACCAACTCCGGATTACGCTCACCTATAGTGTGAATGTCATCATCATCATCACTCTTGGCACTACAACCCTTGATGGGTCATAGCCTCCTCAATAATCTTCCTCTACTCATCTCGGTCTTGTGCCAGCTCTCTCCAGTTCCAAAGCTCTAAGGCAGAGATGTCTTTGAGGACGTTGTCACTCTACCTTAATTTTGGCCTTCCTAAGCTTCTTCGCCCTATTGGCCTTGAGTTCAGCAGGGACTTCGATGCTTGATGCTTGATGCTCGGACATTCTCTCCACATGACCCGGCCACCGGAGTCTTCCCAGTTTTATATATTTTGTGACGTTTGGCTCCTTAAATAGAATATAGAGCAATTTTTTGTATAAGATGTTGGACATTATTTTATAGCCGGTATTTAACAACGTTATTCTCCTGTAATTACGGCACTCGAGTTGGTCGCCTCTCTTGTATAGTGGACACACAATTCATAGTCTCCACTCTTCGGGCATCTCTTCTTCTATCCATACTTTTTGAATTAGGTTGTGCAGGTATTGGACAAACTCTCCAGCTGCTGCTTTAAATAATTCGGCCACCAGCTCGTCAGACCCGGGGGATTTGTTGTTTTTCAGCTGTCTTATTACCTGCTTCACTTCCTCAAGTGAAGGGGGTTCAGAATTGTCAAAGTGTCAATCAATCTCTCGTACTCTCCACCATGTTGTGCTCCACCTCTACCGAGTTGTTATTGAGAACCGTGTCAAAGTACCTCACCCATCTCTTCAGTATGTCTGGCTTTTCACTGAGTATCATTCCATTCTCGTCCTTGCATATATTTATTTTTGGTTTAAACTCAGCTCTCATGCTATTTACGTTTTTGTAGAAAAGCCTAGTCTCATTCTTCAGCCTGAGTAGTTACGCCTCTCTAATTTCTTTTAGCAGAAATTCAAGTTTCTTTTTCCTGTGTATCTTCTTTTCTCTCTTCCTTGTTTCCCTATAGGTATCCATAAATCGTCTTGTGCAGCCGTGTTGTAACGTTTTTTGATAGAGTTCATTTTTCTTTTTCGTTATTTCTGCGCAGTCTGATTCAAACCAATGGTTTCTTCTGATAGGGATTTCTTTGCCCAGGGTTTCGAGAGCAGCTGTTGTCAGTAGATTTTTGCAGACTGTCTAGACTGACATCTATCATGCATCTCCATACCATCCAAGATCACAAGTAAGCATAATTCTGCCTCGCTACATTGAATTAATACTTAATACTTAATTGGTTCAATGCTGCGGTGCAAGATATAAATAAAGTTAGACTTACCTTAATACGTTATATTCAATAATTTTATTTAATTATTAAGTTTTGATCATTACTGTTACTACTAATGTATTTTATTTTAATTTACTTATATTATAATTAAGTATTATTTCAAAATTATTTTTTATGAAATATGCTAGGATATAAGTTAATACGTTAATTACTCTACTACATATTTACACTCTCATACATATTAATACACATATTTCCAACAAATAAATAAACATAAATTAAGTGAACTAGTTTGGGTGCGGTTGTGAAATTATTTTTCGTTTTATGTCCCGAATAGTAGAGTTAATAATTTCAATGTAGTTGTAATTTAAGTTAAATGAATTTGTACATCTGTAGATGAATGAGTTTTAGTTAAAGTTGGTCTTGCATTTGTTTGCGAGTAAAAACATCAACAAAACAAAACTATGTGTCTCGTACGCACGGCTTACACACACTTATCCGATTTTTCTTCTGAAATGGAAAGAGGTATACATACAGGCAAAATCAGTCAGTGGAACCCAAAAATCAAGACGTTGCAAAACATTTACCGCAATGTTATTTTCCTATTACTCGTATTTAAGAGAATTATAATGAAATTATCATTGAAAAAAATTGTTGGTGTAGTGGTCATGACGCTCGCCTTATAATCTGGCGGTCAAAAGTAAGAATATTGATGCGACACGTATTCCGTGTCCGCATCTCTATTTTAAAAAAATGTTAGTTTAATTAATCTAGAGGTTGAATATGATATCTCAATAACGCATTATAAATAAACCCCGAACTTTGGATCTCCTACCACTCAGGCCCAATTAAGGAAAGAAAAGAAATATAAAAGCTGAGCTGTTGGAAAATACCACGAATTATTTCCTTCAGAGTCCGTTTAGCAATGTTTTGTTGGACTTAGTACACGTATGACATAAGTTTTGGAAATTCTACTTATTTTATTATTTCTTATCTATACTTATATATAAGTCCATTTACAGTATGGTATAGTTGGCTGGGGTGGGACCTTTAATTCTAATATACCTACTGCCAGTGGAAATAGTTCAAAGAGTAATTATCAATGTGATTTTGAGAAAACCCTCAATATTCTCAACAATGGAACTTTTCAACATTTTTAACGTCCTAAATATTAATGAAATCTATCAAAAATTTGCGATACTTCAAATTCATCAAATGTACTTCAATAATAATACATTTTGATGTTTTACTAATAGACCGAGATCCGCTGAAAATATTTTGATACCTAAATGCAATACTAGCACGGCCCAACACCATTTCTACTAACAAGGAGTATCAGTCTTTAATGCTCTTCTCAATTAAATGAAGATAAAAAAATATAGAAATTTCAAAACTAAATTGAAAAATCTTCTACTAAAATAAATCACAATAACGCAATGAAAAAAAAATCTTATCAAAAACAATCAATATATACTTTTAACTATTATTAAAATACATACCTTCTTTATTTTTATAACTTAATCTAATGCCTTACATCATATCTTTTTTCACTATTCTAATATAATGCTACTAATGATTACGTTAACTATATATATATATGATATATATATGATCTATATATTATATATATATATAACTATATATATATATATTATATATATATATTATATATATAATATATATACATACTGACCAATGCCCCTCACTTTAAAATAAGAGAATTAAATTTCACTAAAAGTGGATAAGCGTTAATATTCTCATGTTTTTCAAATATATGATTTATAATTAACACCATTATGTACAATTCAATTATATAAATTAAAAAAAATTAAAAAAAATTAAAAAAAAGTTTGTAAGTTTGGATGTATGAGGTAATCTGCGAAACTACTAATCCAATTTTAAAAATTCTTTCACCAATATTTAGAACAGACTTTCGGGGTGAAGATAAATTATATATTATCTCTTTAAAATTAAAGGGCTTTTCGTGGTGACCTATTTTACAACTAAAGTCGACGAAAAAATGCGCTGTTTGCGAACGCTGCCTTAACGGTAAGAGATATTCAAATACTTTATTTAGAGAAGTTGTTGAACTCAAAAAGTTTTATAAAAAATCCGGAAAAATATATAACACAAATTCATCAAATATGACTAAAAGTTACTAAAAAAATCTTTGCGTGCGAAGCCGCGCGAACACAGCTATAATAAATAAAATACATGTTCTTGAGAAAGATCTTCTATACTTATCAATGTGATTCTTTGTAACTAAATATAAGGAAATGCATAGTTCACTTAAATTTGTAAAAATCGTACCGTTTAAAAAAAATATATTTTCCAGAAGTTTTTTACCCGGCTGATTATTATTATTTAATTAATGCGTCTGTTACTAATAAGCGTATTTATTCAAAAGATGACATCCAATGTGTCACAATTTCATAGTATAATTTTAAAACGTTATTATAGACAGTTATCTCGGGCACATTTCTGTGAATACGAGCTATAGCGGAGACTCGGTCACCAGAAAGACGAATATAATATAATATACCCTGTTCTAGGGCTAATCCTGTGAAACATTTTATTTGACAATTTGCTTCGACTTCGACGATTGCAATGTTAATGGAATGGTGTGCTAGGAATAAGCCGACTCTCGTTCCTTACAAGACCGTGACCTCGATGTCAAGGCAACATGAGCAGAGTAAAGAACTTGACGACAAGGATAGGTGACGTTAGTGTGAAATATGTAGGTGTGTTAGTGGAGTGTGAAATATTTAGGCATGTTAGTGGATATCTGGAGTTCCTTTTTGGCCCACGTCAAAGCAGAGCCAGACCGTGCGGCGGACTCTTTTATTGTACTGAGTCGAATATCCATCGCAGAGTGGGGTATCAGATCTCTGGCAATGCGTCTCAAATATAACGCGATGTACGTGACGCAAGTCACCTACGTCGCGGAGGTGTGGGCGCTCAGGGTGGAGACTGACTGTCTCCTCTGCCCTAAACCGTGGGCAAAAAGTGCCACTGCTGGCGCTGACGGCGATATACCTCACTAAAACCCCTGGTTAGGTTAGGTTGGGTAAGATTGGGTTAGATTAGGCTAGGTATGGTTAGGTTAGGTTAAGTTAGGTTAGGTTTGGTTAGGTTAAGGGCATACCGGACTGGACCCCCTGGTTAGCAAAGCAAGGGGTATGTTGAAAAAGAGCCTGGAGGTGTGTCATTTGGGACACATGTTTAGGCCCCCGGATGCTGAATGTGCTTATGTATAAGAAAAATGCCAATAAAGATGGCCACCACCGGGAGGTGTAAATACTTATTTCTTCCTGTGTTAGGCATCAAAGAGAAAGGTCAGAGTTTTATCATTTCTCGGTGCAGATGATCTCGGGTCGCAGGGTATCCCGTGGTGTACCTGCAGCTAGGTTAGGCAGACGCCGGAGCACATCCTCTGTAGCTGTATTTTGTTGAGAGACGTGAGAGAGGAAATGGTAAAAGATTTGGCAGTAGTAGTAGTAGTAAGTAGCAGATCAGAATTCTATATCAAAATCCGCTTTGCTAAGTTGCGCCAGGATCCTGGAACTGTTTAGGGCATTTCTACGGGTGTGGGTCTCTGAGTTTGTGTGCGTAATGGAAAGTCATTGAAGTCACCTCATGGATTAATCCGCATTTTATATAACGTCATTGTGTTCGAGTAGTAGAATAATAAAATAATTACGATCACCTATGTATAAAGTCCATTCCAAACGTAACATCTTGGTGTGGGGATAGCGTAGATTATATTGATGTTCTCCTTTTTCTGTGAATTTTTTTACCCAATCTATTGAACTATTTATATATTTCCAGTGGTATTAATAATTACTGCCTCTATTAAATAACTAATTTCTTGACAACTTTAACATATCTTAATTCATTAACTTTTGTAAATAGGCTTTTATTAACACGTTACAACACAACTTTTTTATTTCAACATATTGTTGTGAATAAGTATTTGTTTGTCATCGACATTAAATAGATAGACAGAATTTCGAAAATAAATATATTGAGGATGATTCTCGGCGGTGGGAGACGAAATGAAAACTTAACTGGAGCACATTCTGTAAATCGCACTAATCGTCACACGAGAATATTCCACTTGTCTGTGGAACACTTCATTACGCCGTTTGTACCACACTAATTCACTCACTCAAAATTTGCCGCATGAACTTCGGTATTCGGTATTATAATCGCTGTTCGTCAATGCTCGCATTGAATCGCCCGCTCGTTATTTAGTTCGCTGAATTGGTTTCTGTGGTTTCGCCAAACGTCACATATAGCATTCAAACATCAAGTCGCGCTTTGTTACGAAGTGACTCAATAAGACTCGGTTTGGAATGAAATGTAAAAAATCAACGTCTATTGTAAAAAATGCGCTTCGTTTACTAAGGGATTTAATTATGCAGGAATCGATACATTAACTGCTTTTTATAATACACGCGCCTTAAATATTAGGTCCTTACATATGAAATTGACGTTTAGTATGGGAGGAACATAAAGCCGATTTTTTTTATTATAATATATTTATTTAATCAAAGTATGTACCATTGCTATCTATGCACTTTTGCCATCTCGTAGGTAGTTCATCGATCCCTTTACTTAAAAAACCATTCGGACGGGAATCGATAAAATCTTTGAAGGCGGTTTGGACTGCCCCATCGGAGTTGAATTTTTTCCTTTGCAAGAAGTTATCCAAATTTCGAAAAAATGGTAATCTGTTGGGGCAAGGTCCGGAGAGTACGGTGGACGTCTTAGACATTCCAATTGAAGCTCCTCTAATTTGGTAGCCGTCTGTTGTGCAGTGTGTGGTCTAGCGTTATCATGAAGCAGCAGTGGCCTAGAGCGATTACCCCGCCTCGATTGTTTAGCAGCTAGCTTTTCCATCATGGTTTGCAGTTGCTGACAATAGACATCTGCCGTAATCGTCTGGCCAGATTTAAGAAAGCTGTAGTGAACGATACCAGCACTAGTCCACCAAACGCTCACAAGTAACTTTTTTGGAGTCAATTTTCGCTTGGGGCATGGTTTGGTTGGTTCGGCAGGGTTCAGCCATTGCGATGAGCGCTTCCGATTATCGTACAGGATCCACTTTTCATCACAGGTAATGATTCGATTAAAATCCCTTCATTATTGTGCCGGTTGAGTAATGCAACGCAGCAGTCAACGCGCGTTTGTTGATTTGCTTCACTCAATTCGTGAGGTACCCACCTTTCAAGCTTTTTTACCTTCCCAATTTGCTTCAAGTGGATTAAAACAGTTTTATCACTAACACCGCAGCCTGCAGCTAACTCGGATGTGGTTTGCGATGGATCCGCTTCCACAATAGCCTTCAATTCTTCATTATCAACTTTGGTCTCCGGCCGTCCATGGGGCTTGTTCTGCAGGTCGAAATTTCCAGAACGAAAAACGTTGGAACCAAAAACGCACTGTGTTTTCTTTTCGGCATCCGTCGCCTACACATCATTAATCCTTCGAGCCGTTTCTGCAGCCTGGTGCTACGGTGGAACTCGTACTCGTAAATAACGCGATATTTCAAGTTTTTCATTTTGTAAACTGAGTGACGCAAAGAAAAAAACAATTGAGGAAAAAACAAATGAATTATAATTTTCAAAACACAAATACATGAGTAAATAGCTGTATAAATTTGGATTTGGAATTCCTAACCAAAGAGAAGATATTTGAGATCAAATTTGCCAGTACGGCAAAACGTGAATTTCATATGTAAGGACCTAATATATGCGCGAGTCCCCTCGCTTAAAGAAGGGGTTTGTTTATTTCTGCTCTGCATAACTTTATACATAAATATTTTTTATAATTTATTTCTTCCTTGTTTTCAGTTATTATTCAATTTTTTTTTGTATTTTTATCCATTCAAATTTAATTTATTTTTCTTCTATAACGTATCATTTTATATGTATATACATTACGCACGACTTATATATAATTAATAATTATATATATATATATTAATATATATATATTATATATAATGCTATAACAGTTAAAATAGTGAATGTATAATTTACACACAAATATTAGTTGTTTTTTAACAATAATTTATATTTTTATAAATAATCATTTTTAAAAAATTGTAATAAGTAATTTTATTTTATTTTATGTACGTAAACTTGTATACTTGTACATAGATTATAACATGAATGACAGAACAAAGCATTTTAAGGAAAATAATTACCTACACAAAATTAATAATTGCTGAATCAAGGTATACCTACTATAGATGTGTCATAGAGATGAAGGTATTATAAGGGAAAGTAGGTACAGAAGTCTATTGGGTGTTTATAGGGCTTACGACCTACGGTACGACTGGCTTAAGTGATCACTTACTTATACCCGATGTAACGCTCAACAATTCCACCCATGAAAAACTACCACAACTCTCAAATTTGAGGAAGTTATGTAATGAGATATCTATTTTTGATTTGACCCAATAGACTTCCATACCTAGTCTCCCATACAAATAATTTCTTCTCTATGAGACATATAATGTGTCTTGATTAATAATGTTCCCTCTGTGACAATTTGAACAAAGTGTATAATGATTGATGTATCATCCTACATTATTTACAGATTGACGAGTGCTCACGAATGTGGGTTTTGGACACTGGAAAGATCAACGAGGATCAGGTCTGTCCGCCGCAACTCCTCGCCTTTGACCTGAACACTGACCAGATGATCACAAGGCACAAGTTTAGCGATGCTCTTGTGAAGCAGTCATCACTCTTTGTTACCCCGGTAAGTGAAGATGTGGAATTAACTGCCGATTCTAAAATACTTATAAACCTGAATATTGCGATAACAATAAACTTCACCGTCTATTCTCCATCAAAAACGAGGGCTTACCAAATGAATAGTGGAAATTAATAAAATACGAAGTTCCGAAAATATTTTTTTTAACATAAGTATGCAGATAATTACTATATCGTCGGTGTAGCGCAAGAAGTCATTAAGGCGGCACAGCCGATTCACAAACATGCATAGCTGTCAAATTACATCGATAGATCATGTCCTTTCAAGCCGTGCGCGACATGTCATCTGAGCGCAAATCGAATGAAAATTACACGTTCGTTACATATTTATGGTACATACGTTGCTAAAACAGTAAGGTTTGATAGAAAGAGATGGTCATATAATCTTTGCTTTCGTCCGCGTCAGGCATCCCCACAGAAGTACCTCACGTATCAAAATATTTACTTATTTAACTTTAGACAAATGATCTTATATTATTTGAGTCGACTTATTATTTTCCGTAAATAATTTAAGAATCATAGTAATGATTCTGAAGTCCTTTTTAAATCAATGCATATCGTAATATGACAATATAAAACAATCACCTAGCCCCACGTGCGTACTGCGTATATCAAAATGTATTATTTTATTTATCGACAAATTCCCGTATTTTATTTACGTCCAATAATTACTTACTGAATAGAATTTAAAAAACATATTAATAATTCTGACATACTTTTCATATCATAATGAATACCTTTAATATTAAACAAGAAATAAATACATGGGAGACGCGAACGCGCATGCGCACGGCGCGTACAGTATGTATTTTGATACCTAAAATGATCTGGAACAATTGTTGAATTAGGATAATACCGAAACTGACATGTGACGCATGTTTAAAGTTTAAAAAGGATGAAACCGTTCGAAAATCCATATAAAACCTTAATATATGGGAGATATCAATTGCTTTTGAGCGTATTATATAATAATAATTCATATAAATGTCAAATTTGGCGTAAAAGTAGTGTATAATAGTGAAATAAATTACGAGGAATATTCGGCTACATAAACACGTCTGACCTCTGCCGTGGCCATACGGCATGTGATCTGCGTATGGCCACGGCAGAGGGAATGTCGTTTTTCATGCTTAATTTTTTTTATTTTAAAATAATAATTAACGTGTTTTTAATAAAAAAATTAGCTTTTTAATAGTAAATGAAGACTCAAAGTGCGAATATAGATACAATATATCGTTTAAAATCATCTTTTTATATGAATAAACAACGTTTGAAAATGACCAAAAAACGTAAATATTTAAGCATGTTTAAAAAATTATATCTTTTTTAATATTGAATATTTCTTAATTTCCTACGTACGGTTTCTAGATAATTAAGTAAACTTTATACGTATAAAAAAAACATATTATGCTTACGTAGAAATTTTAAACGAACCACTCTACGCCCGGGAACATTAAAAAGGTGTTTTTTTCCGCGGCCTGTGGATTAATGTCTATATTTTTCTTAATTATTGTAAATAATGTTTAGTTTATTACTTTTATATAAGAATAAAGGTTCTATCATATACATTCTGATATAAATGAATAATAAAAACCCACATTTTCGTAAAAAACGCCGAAATATGCATTTGCAGTGAATGTACCGCCTTAAGTAACAAATTCATGTTTTTCGGCAAATCGCTTCCAAAGTTGAAATCTGCATAATTATGTAAAAACGCTTGTCATATGGAATTTGTGCTAGAAGCCACTAAAACCAGTTAATGAATTTTGGTGAGGAAGTGTGGAATATGTACGCTATTATACCGAAAAAAAAATGCCAAGTAACCTAAGGATTTCTACTTAAAAAAAATAATTATAAAATTAATGATCTTTTTTATCCGCAAAATAGCCATTCCACGGCAAAAAGCGTATTGATGACTTCTTGCTCTCACAGTTCACATAAAAATTAACCCATAACCCACTTTACCGAAAATTTATTTTTGCGCTACACCGACTATATGCCTTTGCCAATTAGACATTCAACATTGTACTGAAGTCCTATCTGTGTAAATTTGTTTTGATTTTATATTTAATTTCAAGAAATGATTTTATATTTTTTGCATTCAAGAATGCAAAAAAAAGAAAATCAGAATGGCACGTTTTAAAATAACTCAACAGTATATAAAAAGTAGTTGAAATAAAATATAGGCACATAAAATTTATTAAATAAAATACCAAAATATGATGCGATAAATTAAAAAGTCAACAAATATAATATGAGGAACCAAATTTATTTTACTGTTGTCGTCATCGTTGTCGTCCTCTTCATCGTCGGCTTTGTCGTCTTCTTCTTTGCCAGGCCTCATAGTCGAGGATCCCCTCGCTTTCCTAATTGTTTTAATATGTTTTATTAACGGGACTAGGAATCATTGCCAGACGCTTTTCGCGGGTCATTTTTTCCGCCAGACACTTTGAAGCTCTATACATAATCATGTCATTTATGTTACAGTAACAAATCTGAATTTTATATATTTTATTCGGGCCACTATTGAACAATATTACCTGATACCTTATATTTTAATGTTAACTTACACACTTGTTTGTACCTGTTACAAGTTATCTGCCAAAATCCTCCGAACTCAAATGTCATAATTTCCAAACCGATATATATTGTACAATATATTGTATATATATTGTACAACTACAGAAAAAAAGTCAGTTTTTATATAACGTAAGTCTGGCAGTCGCTGGCTCCTATTCTAAGAAGCTATAATGCTCCAGAAATAGGAATGTAAAGTTTGATATGTTTTTCAGATGCGCATTATTTACATTGATATTTGGGTAAATATGACAATATCTGAGTCTTCTTCACGTTTATCTGTTAGCCAAATAATGTGTATACACCTGCGTAAACATGAAACTTTACGCAGGTGTATAAAACGTTAGCCAATTTTACTGAAAAATCTATTACTGAATAGACCGCATGTTTCTCTTGCGATTAGTTAAACTGTCACGAAATATGTCTACAAACATACGTATGTATATACGTTTTTTACAAATATACGTATGTTTATCAATTCATGATCTCATCGGGAGATCAACCTACATAGACCAGGTTATCGGAGATGTGCGCTGTAGCACCTACCAAGAAATGAACAAGCTAGCAGGTGACAGAGAAGAGACCAATCCTAGGAGTAAGACTGAAAATAAGTCAGTTCTTGTGAAAAGATAAATTTAAAATCTATTCTTACAAAAACATCGATAATAATACTGTAATACTGTGTATCAAAAGTAATACTGTTTTTCAAAAAAAATTTTAATCACCTTAAAAAATATTTAACATTCGGAAAGAGCAAAAAATTATAGACAGTAAATCACAAAAAACACATAGCTCGATAATATAATAATATATTTTTTGTTGCTGTAAATTTTTTGGAGCAGTAAAACTTTTTATCGATGTCACAAAAAGATAAGGAAATGTTGAAAATAAAATATTATTCTCTGTACCGAATATCACGCTGGATGTTAAATTTCGTTTCTTCCTCATTCCATTAATCCCGACCACAGTAGGCCTAGAGAGATTGACCACTCGAAAAGTCGACCAATCCGACCGAAACAGTAAAAATCGACCGCAGCTGGAGAAACTGTACCGTTAAAGTCGCTTAGGTCTCGGTGAAAATATTTTTTGAGCCAAGTAAACGCATGAGCGCACTTCTCGGGCAAGAGTAAACATCGCTCGGAACAAACAGCGGATCGAGCGGATACCAATACCTGAAAAGAGCCGATTAGAGATGTGACAAATTCGACAAAGAATATCGCAAGTCATTCATCGGTGGCTCTTTGGGTCGGATAATGTTAAAATGAGATCAGGGCTTTAATAGTGATTAGGCCATTATTCAAAGTTCAAAGAGTTTCATTATTTTCTGATGCAACAGTATTATCACATTCGGCTTCAAAATGTTGCCTGATAATAAATTAGCCGTGTTGTCAGAATAGATACGAAGTGTCGGGGTTTCTCTTCTGTCTTTCAACCAAAAATTTTAGACTTCATTATTGAAATCATTTGTAAAACTAATTATGCATTTTCGTAGCACATAAAGAATGCTATGTTGTTTATTTTCAAAAATATGCATAAAATAGATATATACAAATTTTATTTTTAAATATAAAGTGTGTATCTTAGATAGTAGCAAAAGTTTTAGGGGAGTAGTCTTCTTATTTTTTACACTTTGTTTAAGGGATAAAATAATTCTTCAAATTTGCATTACTTTTCAATATTTTTTACTTATTTTCACAATAATGTTGGACCATTACTATAGCAACTTAAATGGAATATTATAATTTTATTTCTTTGATACAAGGTTTCAATTTCGAACATATATATAACTTTCAAAAAGTGTGTTGTTCTTACGATGCAGTTTGTAGACCATCGTACAAAAGATTTCCAAACAGGTCTCTCATATAAATAGCTTCATCTCTGTGAGACTTATGTAATTCATCTTTATTAAATAATAATCCCGCAGTGGACAAATCTTCTAATTGTGTTTTTAGAACAAACATATAAAATGTCACCACAAAATCTTTTTGCATTTATTGAAGAAGTAATTAAATCTTACAATTAAATAGGATTTAATTTTATCAAACCGAATCCTGCTTGAAAATAAATAAATAATAATCTGTATTTAAGTACAGATTATTATTTATTATATAATAAAAGATAGGTAGGCGTATATAAAATGTTGTACTTTATGAGGAAAAATAAAAAATATTTCATTTTAAGGCTCTTTAATATTAGGTCCTTACATATGAAATTCACGTTTTGCCGTACTGGCAAATTTGATCTCAAATATCTTCTCTTTGGTTAGGAATTCCAAATCCAAATTTATACAGCTATTTACTCATGTATTTGTGTTTTGAAAATTATAATTCATTTGTTTTTTCCTCAATTGTTTTTTTCTTTGCGTCACTCAGTTTACAAGATGAAAAACTTGAAATATCGCGTTATTTACGAGTACGAGTTCCACCGTAGCACCAGGCTGCAGAAACGGCTCGAAGGATTAATGGTGTGTATGGCGACGGTGCCGCAAAAGAAAACACAGTGCGTTTTTGGTTCCAACATTTTCGTTCTGGAAATTTCGACCTGCAGAACAAGCCCCGTGGACGGCCGGAGACCAAAGTTGATAATGAAGATTGAAGGCTATTGTGGAAGCGGATCCATCGCAAACCACATCCGAGTTAGCTGCAGGCTGCGGTGTTAGTGATAAAACTGTTTTAATCCACTTGAAGCAAATTGGTAAGGTGAAAAAGCTTGAAAGGTGGGTACCTCACGAATGAGTGAAGCAAATCAACAAACGCGCGTTGACTGCTGCGTTGCATTACTCAACCGGCACAATAATGAAGGGATTTTAAATCGAATCATTACCTGTGATGAAAAGTGGATCCTGTACGATAATCGGAAGCGCTCATCGCAATGGCTGAACCTGCCGAACCAGCCAAACCATGCCCCAAGCGAAAATTGACTCCAAAAAAGTTACTTGTGAGCGTTTGGTGGACTAGTGCTGGTGTCGTTCACTACAGCTTTCTTAAATCTGGCCAGACGATTACGGCAGATGTCTTTTGTCAGCAACTGCAAACCATGATGGAAAAGCTAGCTGCTAAACAATCGAGGCTGGTTAATCGCTCTAGGCCACTG
>JADDOH010014668.1:0-36185 GCA_016648135.1 Agrypnia vestita | reverse complement strand
TATATTTTATTATATTATATATTATATTTTATTAATTATTTTAAATAATATCCTGTTTATTATTTTTATATAACAAGAAAGGTTCTACCTAAGTTATCGCTCTAAAAAAATTGCAGTCCATAGTATACATTCTGATATAAATGAATAATAAAAACCCACATTTTCGTAAAAAAAATCGCCGAAATATGCATTTGCAGTGAATATCCAGCCTTAAGTTGAATCACTGCATAAATGTATTACTTATGTAGTATGTCATTAGTGTTTGGACAGAATTGCCAACTAGAAACCTAAATTAATTCTTAAAATTATAAAGCATCTCTTTCTAATAATTTTAATAAAAGTACATATTGTTGAATGTAAAATATTTAGATTGATAATGCCCTCATAAGGCGAAACGCGTCTCAGAAAATTTAAAAAATTCACAGCATAAAAAAAAATAGTTTTTATTTCCATATGTGTGATAAATTGATATTCAAATAGTACTCAAAAGTAAGTTGTAATAGTTTTATTCATTTTTTTATTATGTAGAATGAAAATGTGTCGCATCTAAAGTTTTACCAACATGAGATTCCAGCAAAAAAAATATTACTACAGCAACCACATAACGAAAGACTTAAAAAAACCTAAAAAATATACCGCTTTTTGCTTCTATTTATCTTCTATTCTGTAATTAAATATTTTATCTTGTTTTAGTGTTCATAGTGTTTATCTTGTGGTTTTCCATAATCATTTATTTGAGAAAACTAACAAACTTTGTATGAACCATACCGATTATTTTTAAATGTCGTGACGTACAAGCACATCTTAAACATAAATTAAAATCAAATCATAAAAAAGTGTATTCTTTCACGCATTTCAGTCCCCTAATTGTATTTTAATTTGTTCATTAATGTTACTTTAGGGTGATCTATACAAATATGTT
Organism: Agrypnia vestita; assembly: GCA_016648135.1. Lineage (NCBI taxonomy): Eukaryota > Metazoa > Arthropoda > Insecta > Trichoptera > Phryganeidae > Agrypnia > Agrypnia vestita. Next base: position 35,263 of record JADDOH010014668.1, on the reverse strand, counting down.
AATTATTTGCATGTTGAAAATAAATATTGTAAAAAATATGGTAATATTCATGTTCATTTTTTTTTTCGTCTTTGATCATTCTGTGTTAGACCACTTCCTTTTTATAAGATCAATAAAACTTTAATCCTAATCACAAAGTCACTGGACACAAACCTTACCAGAATATTATTTCGTAATATCGCACTGATTCGCTACTAGAATATTCCGCACGCAGGTAGGCACTCTTGTACTTTATTTCGTCTATTGACTTTTCGGTTTGTTTGTTTCGCTTCTCTGTGATTTTAACTAGCTGTCAAACTCGATACTATTGTTATTTTCCAGAGCCTACTCGTATTTATAGATTTCTTTTTATAGATTTCGATTTATAGATTTTCAATTGTTTCCAAAATATTCAGAGAGTGTAGCGAAATCCCTGACATGCGCTGTTTCTTTCATATCTCACGTCTCGTGACAATATGTTATTATGGCAAATTTTCTGTTTTCAACATTGGGCACACAAGCTTTCTGCTAGTATTTAATAATTTATTAAAACTAAAATCCTTCAATATCTTATTAAATGAAAGCCATAATTTGGATTAAATAGGATATAATAACAGTCTTACATTTAAAACATGCATTAAAAAGAATTATTCTAGCTACAGAAATTTAAGCTACGGCTTTAAAGCTTTACTCTGTTTAATGATATTAATTAGATGAGTGTCTTGTCTTTTTTAAATATGTGTTGAATTTATAAACATTTCTTTCGACGAAAATTTTCGCTTGAAGAAATAACAAGCTCACACGCTAAGCCTCTGCGTAAGCTTCTTTTATTTTGTAAATTTATAAGCTCATTTGTAAAATAAATAATATCATATACACGTTAACACTTGAAAAACAAAATGAAAATTTCTGTAGGACGTAATGTCATAAAAGAGATCCTTTTTAAGTTGTGTATGGGGTAAAATATAACTTTTCGAAAACAAAATATACATTTCTCCAGCACGTGTTTAGGGGAATAGAGGCACAGACGGCTATCGGGGTAAACCCAACATCCATTCGTTTTACGTGATTCAAATTAATGTGGTATCACGCGTCGCTGCGCGAAACTCTGCTGTGAAGTTGAGAAGTTTTTAAAAACTGTAATTTTCCCCTTAATGGTATTTTGAATGTACGTAATACAATTTTGTGTTTTTGTCAGGCTCTCTCGGTTTCAGTCGTATTTATTATATCTTTGCTTTGAGGTCACCACCCGTCATGTGATGGGAAAGCTCCAAAGGCGTAGAATGTTTGATGATTTTATCATCTCGATAAAACGAGTACAAGTTATACATGACTATGATTACAAAGACAATGATAGATACTCGAAGGGCAATAGCCTCCGGCCTTACGCCGGGGGTCGATGGAAGACTGACATGCACGTATAGGGCGTGGGCAGCTTTTTATATGGTTTACGAACAAAGAAGTTTCTTGAAGTCTGACTGTATGTATGTAGATATGCTAGCATTGCGGTGGCTTACATCGGGAGCGTGTGTACTCTGCTCATGCCTCGTTTGCTTATGCGGTATTCTTACCACATAATTGTGGAAAGTGGCCTAAATTGGTGGTTTATGAAATGCTACATATCTATCATTGAACTGGAAGTTCGGATTTTCTAGAAACATTTTTCTCACCAAAGCTTTGAGGTTTCACAGTTTGTAACAAGTGAATTGCTTCATTTATTTGATCCCTCCACTTATTTTCCCAATTGATTCCTCGCATAGAGGACCTTTGTCTTCTTGGTAGTGATTTTATTTTAACCGGTTCCACTATTAACCATTATTTGACATCTGTACCTGATTGTATCAATGATTGTTGAATGATTTTTCGCAATTCGCAAGGCAATCATATATACTACATAACAGTTACATTTATTTACCAATCATCGATACACTCAGATACAAATTATAAATATCTCTATCATGAATTACCGAATTAAATAACGGTTTAATTATCACTACTTTTTGGCATCTTTTTCACCAGAACAACCTTCTTTACGTACTCGTACTTTTATTTCTCTTCTTGGAATATGAAAAAAAAAATTCAAAATTTATGTGGGATATGTTAGTATTAAGTATCTTTATTTGTAAACAAGGATTTTTTAAATAAATAAATAAATAAATGTTTATTTAAACAAATTATTTTAAAATTAATTAGTATTTTGTGACCGCCGGGCGCCGACCGCGAAATGACTTTGATTGGTCGAAATTGACATCCGAAGTATTCTACGCCAACCGCTAGCCAGGATTTAAACCTTTTATAAATCTGACCAGTGACAGTTGGAAATAAGTGGGCCGGCGTCTTTTCTACTAAGAATTTACATTCCTTTTTCGTGTGGTATCCGAATCCGACGTAGACACATTATCAGTTTACTTTAGTCTTTCGGAATAGATAGATCGATCTGTTCCGGATTCGACAAGCCGGGAGAGTTGGAGATTGGATCCGCTCGCGACGTACTAGGAAAACGCTGTAAGTAAATTTTGTCAGCTATGGACGTAGCCACCTTGGTGTACTTATATTTCGGTTAATCGATCAATAATTATCGACGGAGAAGGGGAAGGAAAATATTTATTTTCTAATCCCGACTCTCATCACACACTCAGTTTTAGTCCACCGTTGAGTGAAAATAAATAAGCCTAAGCGCTTTCAATGGGGACACTCATCATCTTTAGGTGCAACATTAGAACCAGTTTATTTATTTATGCAGAATGTTAGTAAACTTAGTAATAACCATTGCTAAACCAAACCAAAAACTACGCTACATTGAACAAAGCGTTCGCAAGAGATGTGATAACACCCACTTTAGACCCCGCCCCCTCTCACTCTCTCTCGTTAGATCCCTGAATTGTTCAGTAGTTCAATTTCTCTGACAAGATTAACACGCATGTGAACAATAGTGGTGACAGTTTTACAATACTATGGTTGGGGTGTATAGTGTTGTGAATGTAGTAGTGTAGTATTGCTCCTGACGAGGAGATGGGTACGTCTCGAAACCGGTAGACCGTAAATATGGTAGTGGTTTTTACTAAGTTTACTAACATTCTGTTATTATATCTAACCACAAAGGTAATGCTTTATATATTATTAAAATTTATTTCTTCATTTATTTATTCTATTATTCACTTTTTGCGTACACATTATTAGAAAGGAGGGTTTTCTGCCAATTGGAAATTTATTGCAACTAACCACGCCATCTATTTTTGCAATGATGAATTTTTCTACGTCAAAAATTTCGGCAAACAATATTTTGAAGTCTTCAAATCTATTAATTTATTTTGACCTTGTCCACGCTTCATATTCTCACAAATTTATTTTTTAAATTAGGTGAGCTACCGATTTTTGGCGTTTTAGGTTATTATGTTAGTACCTACTATAAGGAAATTTTGGTGAAATGAGTGTCGTAGGCCGTTTCGAATTTTTTTCATCTATTTATTCATGGCCCTTTTTATTTTCTGCATTAAACAGTTTTGTTGACGTTTGAATTTAGATACCGGTACAATAAACATTTATTGAATTCAAGATTTATAGAGGAGTTAGCATAAAGGGTTATAATATAAAAGGTAACATTTGCTCGCGATTTGAAAATTATTTAAAAAAAAATGTTAATGGCAAAAGTGGACAGGACGGATGTAATAAATGCAGTCCACAAGTTATTATTGTAAAGTTTAGTCATTTATAAAATTCATATATATATATATTCATCACATCATTCACAATCTTGGCACTACAACCCTTGGTGGGTCTTGGCCTCCTCAATAATCTTCCTCCACTCATCTCGGTCTAGTGCCAGCTCTCTCCAGTTCCGAAGCTCTAAAGCAGAGATGTCCTTAAGGACGTTGTCACTCCATCTTAATTTTGGCCTTCCTAAGCTCCTTCGCCCTATTGGCCTTGAGTTCAGCAGGGACTTTGGTGCTTGATGCTCGGACATTCTCTCCACATGATCCAGCCACCGAAGTCTTCCCAGGTTCGTTCATATATATTAAACTTTATTTATTTTATTTCAATTTTATATGTAATTGTTTCATGTTCATGTGCTATTCCAACAATTTTATAACATTCTTGTCCGCTGTAATTCATCAGTTTTAAAAGAATCAAACCTTTTTCAAAAACTCTACTCTAAATTCACCAAATCTATTTTTCTTGAGATGTGTATGAGTTTAATTAAAAAATTATCAAAATACGTAATGAATATTATATTACACCCGTTTCTCTAGAATAATTTGGATCGAGAAAGGTTAAGGTTAGGCCTTAATTAAATTATAATTTTACTAAACAATTTTTATTAATCATTTTATCAATCATACAGAAAAAAACAAAGTAACGAAAAAATATTTTAAATGCCGCCTGGACACGAACCATGGACTTCCAATTCTATCCGGTTATAATATAAAAGGCAAAATTTGCTTGCGATTTGAAAATTATTTAAAAAATAATGATAAAATATTATTTGGTTAATTTGATTTTTTCTGTATGTCTTTTCTAATTGATTAATAAAAATTGTTTAATAATTCACAGAACTTTGTTCTGAAATTGCAACTTCACAATAAGAATGTATTTCCTTTAATATATATAATTTTATTTTTTAAAGAACACGTTTAATACCAAAACCATAATCTTCATCACCAAAATTTTAGAATACTTTAAAAATCTCTTAACAAATCAATTAATTATGGAATTTAAAGGATAAATATGGTATTATTTGAAATATTAACAGAAGATTTCAAATTAAGACCAATTATTACGCTTGGATTCTCCCTAGAAATTGCTGTAATTAAATTAGTATAATGTTGAGGCAATAAACGAAAATAAAATATCTTCAATGATTAATATTTATTTGAGGCTTTTCCTTCTTTTAATTACATTTTACTTACTTATCATGAAAACTCTCGGCAAACATCCAATGTTATTGAAAAGAATAAAAGTAATATTCAATGTTCTTAGATATTAAAAATCAGTACATAATACGGACCACTTCCCGTTAAAATATATGTCAACGTAAAAATGTCATTTTACAGTATTTTTTTTATATTTGTGATGTAGTTCATAGATTTCATTTTATTTGAAACTATCAACTTAATTTTTATTAAAAAACCTATTTTTAATTTTAATGAAATATGTGAAGTATTTAAATCGACCACTTTATTTAACAATACAAAAGAAAGAATGTCATAATATACTGAAATAAATAAATAAATAAACATCCTCATTTGTACAGAAGAAATAAAACTTTTGGTTGCGGCCCCCGTAACCCAGTTGGCATGACACTTGCTTCTCGCACCTAGCTTTCCGGGTTCGGTTCCCGGTGAGGACACAATAAATTTACGTGATTTACTCAAGCTGTGCATTTTATGTGTTCGCTTCAGCAATTGGGCCTCTTGGCCTGATAAAGCGTAAAAAAGAACTATTGGTATTTGTTGTTTTTAATCAAACTTCAATCTGACATTCACTTATACGATTTTTTATCACTTGTCTTAAGTCTTGCAATCCTTTTCATCAAGATGTGTAAATAACTTATGAGGGTAAATAGAAAAATAAAGCATCTGTACATTGCAGGTCTTCTTAAATTGGCAATAAACTATACAATTTGGCAGGTGTAGTTAAGTTTACCGAGTTTTAACAGAAGCACATTTCATTTTAGTATGGAACGAGTTTGTAGTGGTAAATTACATGTTCAAACTTAAAAAATAACTGTTCGAACAATATTTTTTCTTCTGTATGAAGGCTTGAACTTTGTGGTGACATTATTATTAAAACAAAACACAAATCAATTTGTTATCACCACTTTATTAGATTAAACAATCTACATGTTTGAAATTAGGAAAAACGCTAAGGAAAACGTTAATTTTAATTCTAATATAATAAATACACAGACAAATTTTTTACATAATCCTATTTTGAATATTTTTCCACTTAACATTCCATATTCTCCAGATGTCCCATAATAATTAACACCTCGAACTCACCCTTCACCGTAAGACATTTGCTTGGTTTAACTTTTGATAAATTTTTAGTACACAATAATCCTGAAGTGGGGAACATTGTTCCCGAAACATGTAGATTGTTTAATCTAATAAAGTGGTGAAAACAAAGTGATTTGTGTTTTATTTTAATTAAAAAATAACTACACTTATAGTATATTGTTATGTAATATGTTTAATATCACGCCTGTATTATAATTTATTTTTTTGTTTCCTTTACCATTGTTAATTTAGGGTTGAAAAAATATTTTAATAATATATATTTATAATATAGCAATGATAAAATATAACACAAAAACACTACTGATGCGACAAAAGCAATGCAGTTTTCGCGAATATTAAAAATGCAGGCTTACAAGATAACCTAAGATGTTTTTTTCAAATACATGCTCTCTGCCTCTTATCTTCTTCTGAAATATATGTTTCGAAAATATGCATGCAAACCGCTGTACTTATAGTATATTGTAATGTACTAAGTTTAATATCACGCGTGTAGCATAACTCATTTTTTTTCCTTTACCATTGTTAATTTAGGATTGAAAGAATATTTTATTAATAATATTTATAATATATCAATAATAAAATATAATATAAAAGCACTTCTGATGCGACAAAAGAAATGCTTTTTCGCGAGTATTAAAAATGCAGGCTTACAAGATAACCTAAGATGTTTTTTTCAAATACATGCTCTCTGCCTCTTATCTTCTTCTGAAATATATGTTTCGAAAATATGCATGCAAACCGCTGTACTTATAGTATATTGTAATGTACTAAGTTTAATATCACGCGTGTAGCATAACTCATTTTTTTTCCTTTACCATTGTTAATTTAGGATTGAAAGAATATTTTATTAATATATATTTATAATATAAAATCACTTCTGATGCGACAAAAGCAATGCATTTTTCGCGAATATTAAAAATTCAGGCTTACAATATAACGTTAAATGTTTTTTTTAATATGTGCTCTCTTTTTCTCTTTTTTTTTCTCTTCTTTTTTTCTCTTCTTCTCAAATATATGCATGCAAACCGCTGTACTTACTTGAAAGGTAGTTTTCTGCTTAAGGCGCAACTTAAGTATCCTTAGAAGCATCTGCTCGCTCTAAGGTAAATACCTTTTCTCGCGCGGCTCTGACCTGGAAAATTTAAGATTTTTTGTAATTATTTTTGGCATTACCTGAGCCAGGCAAGGTAAAATTAATTTTATTAACACGGAGATTCCCAGTTTAAGTATACAAAAAGTATACTTAAAAAAAACGGAAAAAGATAACAGTACCAGCAGGGCCATTATTTCTGTTTCATTCATGGTTACGAATAATGGTTTAATTTTTTTAATGGTTATTCTTTCAGAATTCTATAACACTTTTTTTATGGCTCATTTTGATATTAACTTAGAAATCTTATAATTGTATACATATTAATATTATTAGTTAAATTAGTAAAAACCACTACCAGATTTAGGGTCTACCGGTTTCGAGACGTACCCGTCTCCTCATCAGGACCAACACTACACTACTATATTCACAACGCTTTACACCCCAACTATAGTATTGTTAAACTTTCACCAATATTGATTACATGCGTGTTAATCTTGTCAGAGACAAATATGTACTGATTAGCCTACTGGGGGAATCTATCTCACACTCTCCCGATAGATTCCTGAATTTTCATTAGGCTAATCAGTGCATGTTTGTCTCTGACAAGATCATGTGATGAGCATGTGATCAATATTGGTGAAAGTTTAACAATACTATGGTTGGGGTGTATAGTGTTGTAAATATAGTAGTACAGTGTTGATCCTGACGAAGAGACGGGTAAGTCTCGAAACCGGTAGACCCTAAATCTGGTACTGGTTTTTACTCAGCTAACTAACATTATATTATTGTATCATACTTTCTGCACACTTTATTAATGAAATTGGGGAACATCTAAACCTTTAAATAGATTAAAAATTGTTTTCTAATTCCAATTACGCTATAGTAGCCTTGTACGTTTCCATGAATATATCGACCTTATCTGTAGCTAAATCTCATTTATTAATTGATTAATTATCCCGGTAGCAACCAAAAATTGTTTTGTTTATTAACATAATTTTATTTAAAATACCAAGTTTGAATTCATTATACGAGTAATAAATAACATTTCGATGGAGAAACTCATTAGAGATGGTCGTTCATGAACGAACTTTTAGAACAGTTCAATCGTTCATTAAATCTAAATTCTAAATTTTAAAACCGATACAATCTTTTACAGTCAAACTTATTTCGTCTCTCTGTGTAGTAAAAAAATTATGGTGCCTGAATAATGATATTTCTGGAAACTGAAAACACCTCCCCCCTCCATGGCCTTGAAAAATTTTGGTGGCTGAAATATTTCCCGGAAGGAAAGTTTACTTACAGTTTACAGAAGTTGAGGTAGGTAAAAAAGCCGTTCGCTATTGAAAATTAAGAATTCAAATGAACGACTCAAAGTAACCACTTCACTTGACTGAGCGACTCGGTGAATGACAGTTCAGTCAACTGAACTAAAATTCCCATCTCTAATCGGGATACGACATCGAAACAGATCAATCGTTTGATCAAAATAATGTATTGGGATTCTATATATGGAGTAAACTGGGTGCTTTAGAGTTACTTGAAATTAATCGAGCCATCAAAAATGGATATAACCCTATAAATCCAATTCCCTGCATCGTCTCCATTACTTAAATAATTACTGTTATAAGTGTAATATTATAAACTCCCTCCACTTCCTCCCCTACCCATCCATCATCCCCATACATTGTATTAGAGTCTCCGAATATTCGTGATTCCAACTATTCGAATATCGTATTCGAATATTCGAATATCGTATTCGAATATCGTATACGAATATTCGAATATCGTATTCGAATATCGTATACGAATATTCGAATAATATATTCGAATATTCGAATATATTCGTAAAATTTTTAAGAAAGGAATAATTTACTTCGGATGATCAATACAGTATTATAAAATCAAACTATGTATTATAAAAAACATAATAATTATAGAAAATTTATTAATTTTAATTTTTAAAAATATATGTTATAAAAAACAACAAAAAATATATCGAAAAATAATGTGGAATTTAGAAATACAAATTAAAAAAAAACACAAATTATATTTCAATTTTCTAAATATACATATATAAAAACAATAAAAAATTAGATACAGACGAGTCACTATTCTCTCGATAACTGACAAAATTTTAGATATGTTTATATTACTTCATATCTCACACCCCACGTGCAAGTTTTTTAAAAATTATTTTGTATATAACTTCTTGTTTGTAAGTTTAAGTATTTATAAAAAATCCATCGTTGACCGTAACCGTAAGTGCTTATTGTAATAAAACTATTAAGATAAGCATGACTTTAAAAAAAAAGGCAAACGCAAAAGACGTCCGTTTACAACTAACGGCGTTTACATCTTTGATGTCTGACTTCATTATATAGCCCATTGCAAATGACTTTCAGGGTTCGTAAACCTTTGTTTCGTTTGGAAAAATATTAAAAATCTTATAATTTAAATATGAGTGAATATTTTACGAATACTTTTTAAAGTATTCGAGTAACGAATACTTAAAAACAGGCGAATATATTCGAGTTTCGAATATTCGGATTGGAGGCTCTAATTGTAATGTTCGGCTATATTGTTTTTATTGTTACATAGTTCATAACTAGAAATAAAATAAATCATATTCTGGTTTATGTCTTCTGGGGTATTAATGCCGTGTTATTACGACTTTTATGGCTGACGTTTCGAATCCCATTGCAGGGTACATCATCAGATTAGAAACGTTGGCCAGAGAGTATATATACACGGTAGAATATCCCAGAAAACTATACACAGAAGATTCTGAACGGCCGTGTAAACCTAAGTACATTTTTTAACTTAATTTATTAAATATATATATTATCATTATTTTTCTCTACTAGCAACATGAATGATTAAATAATATCACTCGTGGTTTCAAAGCGTCAACCTTCACATGTGCCATATGACGTCGACTTGAATTAATTCGCCATCTTGGACACGAAGGGCTGAAAAGTTGACAAAGCTGCTCAGAAGGCTTTAATATTTAAGGGTTGATTGAAACATCTTTTCCAGAACTTTCCATTTTATGATTCAAATTTGTTTTAAATGATGAAGATTTTAAACAGTGTACATTTTAAGGTAAGCAATAAATAAAATAATAATCAAAAATAATAATTTTGTTATTTGTCCATCTGTCCGTTCGTCTTTCTGTCTGTATGTCCCCGTAACCTCATGTAACATCATAACAACATAATTTCGTTCAAATTCATCGCTAAAAAAATCAAATTAAATGGCTGTAGATGGGGCTTGAACCGGCCGCCTTCGCGCAGCGCTTTCGCGCTACGGCCGCCTCTCCATGGACCACCAAAAATATAGTATAAATGTATACTAGGGCTTAGCAAAGATGCGAACAAATGTTTCGTCATTTTTGATGGGTTACAACTAGTTATAAATAATCGTGTTAGCAATGAATTTTATCAGCAATGAAGAGAGTAAAATAAAAATAAAATGACTTTATCTAACGGTAAAATTTTGATGGAATAAATTACAATATCATTTGGGTGCCTAATATTATAAAGAATATTAAATATGAATTCGACTTATAAATTTACGTGCCCAAGTAAGAGCAAACTTCATGAATACCTTAAAGCAATCCGTCTTAATTTAAACAGAAAACTTCTACTCGAATTTTGCGTTTTTCAAAATTTGATTTATTTTCTCTTTAAGAATTATGTTTCTGGTGATTACAGGTTTTATAAACACATTTGAATTTTTTGTATTTGTTTTATTACCTTCACTATGGATTTTATTTAATCATTTTTTTATAAATCGAATAACGAATCAACATAGTTTTTAAAAATATTTTTATATGTTCTTCTTCAAATATAGCAAAATTATTATTTTTTGGTGACATAATTATAATTTATATATATGATTTATTGAATTGGCGTTAACTTTGTGGAAGGACATTATAATTATATATAAATAGATTACTTGTCTAAGACCACTAATGAGTTTAAGACTACACAACTAGTTTCGACAACTATCCATGTTTTCATCAACGGGTGATTATATAAATAATATCATCACCCGTTGATGACAACATAGGTAGTTGTCGAAACTAGTTGTGTAGACTTAAACTCATTAGTGGTCTTAGACAAGTAATCTATTTATATATAATTATAATTTATATAAATTAACTTTGTATAAATTATATTTTTATATGTTTGTTCTGAGAACGCAAATACTGGATTTTGTCCACAGATGGATAATTATTAATTAACACAAATTATCGAAGTCTCATCGAGTCGGGATATTTATATTAGCTATTTATTTAGTCTAAATAAATAAATAAAAAAATAATAATGCAATTCAAAAGTAGTGAATGAGAAAGTATGTTTGTGCAATTTCACAGCCATTTGTGCAATATTAGATTTTTTTGAAAGTACATTATAGCGTTTTATGTAGTTAAAAAACCTTGTTGTTAACTGGTATTAATATAATCTACGCCGTTCATGTCATTTTGCGCTATTTCTTCGGTCTCCAATCCATCGATCATTATCATCATCATCATCGCTTTACTGTCTTCGCAACTTCCAGCAGCAGACACCACCTACTTCCTGCGGTGCCACCATTATTTTATTTATTTTTATTTTATTTATTTATTTATACAGTAGATACATGTGTTTTTTAGAATGAATTGATTCTATATTATAACATTTTTACAGACAATATACTCCCCATAATATTAGCCAAAGCTCGAGCTTATGGAAGGAGTATTTACAAGCTAAATTAAGTACAAAAGAAGAATAAAGAATAAAAGTATAAAAAGAATGAAAGTATAAAGTATAAATGAAGAACTAAAGAATTAAAGTATAAAAGACACATGCGGGCAATGTTACAATTAATCGTTGTCGAAAATCAAGGATTTGACTTCTTTAGTAAACTGTTCGTATTTTGGAATGTTCCTTTCTTGAAATTTGTTTTGCGACAACAATGCATTGTACCATTTAACTCCCAAGTATGTATAATGATGTTGTGCTATGGTGGTTCTTAAGGATGGTATCTTTATTAGTCCCTTTGTTTTATGTCTACTTTGCAGTCTAATAATGATATAATATGTTTGTCACAAAACAAATTTCGAGAAAAAAGCATTTCAAAATTCAAGCAGTTTAAGAAGGAAGGCAAATCCTAGGATTTTGACAGCGTTATATTGTTATATTACCTACACGATTCAAATAGTTTCTGTATAATAAAAACTATTACTTCTAAATGGTTTGTGTTTAATAAAAACTTCAACTTTTAATTTCGCTTGTAAATACCCCTCCCATAAACCCCAGCTTTTGGCTAATATTATGGGTAGTATAATGGAATGTTAAGAATGTAATTACGTAGGTATAATCTATTTTATAATAAATATTTTTATGTAACTGCTGTACAAATAAATTAAAAAATATTATAAGCTTTTACCTACTATTCCTTATACGAGGAATTCGGAGAACAAATGTATTAGTTTGTCTTCCAGAGTTACGTAGCCAAAAATAGAAAAGTATATAATAAAAAGCTAACCCATAAAAACCAAGTTTTTATTTTACTCCCTTTCTTTGTACATTAAGTTTACCATCATATAATCAAATAATTGATTGACTGAAAATGAAACATGTCTAGAAAAATATCTATGTCAAAAATCTATAAAATTATATTTTTATCTCCATTTGAATTTTCTTTTCGTTATATTTCCTCTTACATTCCTTTTGGCGAATGAAAATCTTAACAATTGAAGACGAATTAAAACATATAACATAACACTTAACTTACAGGAATTTAATATATTTCTAAAATGTCAGATATTTTGAGCTGTGATAAGACACTTCATGCTTTGAAGATTAAATTCTAAAAACATTTTTCAGCCACTTTAATCAAGATTTTGATAAATTAAATTATCAGCAATATCGTACCTTATGAATTTCCAGCGTCAAATGATTTAAAATCGTCTGAATCAGATTTGAATAATGTAGCAGAAATCTAAAAGAAATAAATAATTATTTGATTTCTTCCCAAAAAACCAAATTTTGCTGTCATCTGTGAACCAATTGTCATAAATTTTTAGTAAAGTACCTATTGTACCGACGGAGTAATTCAAATTTTAATTATTCCGTGACGTCGTCAGGCCGCGGCAAACTTTCTGGAATGATTAAAATTTGATAAAAAACCATTAAAATTTCTAAAAATCAAAAATTATACTATAATAACTAATTTTTTTAACGAAAAATGGAAAAATCATTTTTATCATCGTCATGAATCTGCTTGCAAAGTTTCAGTTTGATTGGATCATGGAAAAAGGGTTAAAAATTGATCCAAAGTTTTTTCGTCAGGCAAGCAACAGACGCTACGAGTTAAAAGAAAGGGAGTAAAAAAGAATACATAATTCTTAGCATTGCATAAAATATGTATGATTTTATTTGAATTGCCTTGTGGCTAACCCTTAAGGATGAATGAACCTCGATATCACTGTGTCTTCATTAAAATGGACGTGTATTTGCTGATACTAAATATAATATTATTAATATCCGATGAAATTTAATCAATGACTGGTTATTTGATATATTCCATTCCAATATCCATACCTTCCTTCTCCCGTTACCACCACCTCTAGGAGTCAATTAGCGTACGTTCATCAACATTATAAAATAATTTAATCGATCCAAGTTATTTGAACAAAGTTAGATAGTATTAATTAAATTAACTTTACTAAATAAATTCTCCTGACGTACGAAATTATAAATTTATGGTCAACCAGGCACTTAACCTGCGCAAAATTTTGCCTTGATTTCGAGATTCCTAGAATTTATTCGCCCTTGCAAGATCTCAGACATACAGCCGTTTTATTTCTGTCACTTGTAAAATCAACTGTCTGGAATTACTCAGGCATACCTCCCTTAAGTGTCTAACAGGTCCAGCGCAAGGACACCTTGAAACCTCCCAAATTTATCAAGAATTAACACAAATTCCATTTATTCTGAGATCGAATTTGGTAAAAGGAATCTATTTAAGAGATTTTACAACAGATGAATCTTTTAATTTGTTTATTTTGATAAAGGAATTTACATTTTAAAATAATTACATATTTATAATTATCATAAATTAAAAGTAAAATATTACAGACAAATCAAAAAGTAAACATTTACTGAATTTATTAAATAATTAACTTTGTTTATAATCACATTAATTTTTTAATTTAACCAATTGGTTTCTTACACTATTATTTTATAAATATTTTTTTATCATTTTGATGAATAAAATAATAGTTGGTAAAATAAATAAACTCAAGTTGTTTTAAAGCAACTGGATTCAAAATGTGATTAAGATGAATTACTAAATCATTCGCATTACGGTGGTTATTTACGCTTCATATTTCTTTTGCACAAAAATCAATAAGCATGGTATATTCTATCATGGGTGGAAATGGCAAATGTTACATTGTGTAAAGTGATCACTTAAGCCAACCATAAGATAGGTCATAAGTCCTATGTACACCCAAATGACTTCTATACCTACTTTCCCATAATAAATACAGTTTCGTCTCTGTGAGATATCTATAATATACATTAATTTCTTTTGCATCTTCGAGTCATGAATTGCTGAAATTAATAGTGATCTTTGTAACAACATTATCATAACAGCAGCAATCTCTAAATTTTATTCCTTGCTTTAATTAATGATCTTATTTACGTAACATAATCTAATATCGACATTAACTACTCAAATATTTAATTAAGTATTATGATGGGACCGATTATGTGAAAATCTTCAACAATACATCATCTCCAATGAAAGTATTCATGTACGAACAAAAATAATTAAATTATATAGTGTTTGATTAAGTAATAGACGTACATATATTTCATGAAATATAAAATATTCCCAAAGCGTTTATTGAAAGTATACTATGCCAGCGCGCATCCATACGGTAGGTACTAGCGCAATATACTTTCAAGAGCGAAAATAAAAAATATGTCATGAAAGTATACTCGATTTATGCGCGATACTAGAGTATAGTTTTAACCTCATCGGGTAAGATAAAGGTTCTGAAACTATACTAGGCTAGTACGCTTTTAGCAAAATCAATGGACTATTAAACATAGACTTTGGAATATTTGAATGAGATATTATTAACATGCTTTTAAATTGGTTTCACTTGAATATAGCTATAAAAAACGGGATTTTAATATATTAGCATTACGAAACCTTGACGAAATACCAAAAACTAAGACAACACATGGACAGAAAAATTACTCATACATAGGGCCTAAAATATTTAACATATTTAAAACAGACTTCCCGGAAATCAGAATATACTCAATTAATAAAATAAAAGCTTTAGCAAACAACTGGCTTACCTCCAAAGGTAGAACAGCAACTGAAAATTTACTTACTGTAATTGCATAATAATGTCTTCAAATAAAAATATATACCTATATAAATTAATTAATTAAGGAAAATAAAAAATAATCTTAAACAAAACTTTAACCCTTTTTACATTAAACAATTATTCTACACATATTTACACTTGGACTTATGACTAACTCAACTTTCACTAACATTCCACTTGATACTCTGTAGATACATAATAACTACCTTATGAAAATAAATACTACTGACGAACTCGAAAAAATATTATAATTGTGTTCTATAACGCCACTCTGGGACAGGCGTAGCCTAGTAGAGTGGCATAATCCACAAATTAAACAAAACAAAAAAAATGTTTAATTTATCTTATGTTTTATCTTATGTTTTATTGTTAAATTAGTATTAATTATCTTTATTTGTAAACAAGGATTTTTTAAATAAATAAAAATAAATAAATATATCTTTTAGTTGTTGTATAGTTTATATCACGGACTAATTGACAAAACCTGTCTTTAACTGCATAAATTAAGCAATACATGTTGAAGTAACAATCGTTTTTTATTAAGAAATTTGTTATAATTATTATAAACTTAAGCCTAAATAATAATATGAAGGTATCTGAATATTTTTTCAATTTATAGTGAGCAGTATGTTAATTTAATTATTTATTTTGTGTTATTTTTGTCTGCGCGCTGGCACAGTATGTTTTCCAGTTATTATTTTTGTACGCGGTGCTTGAAAATATACTCGATTTTTGCCTACTAGAAATGTATACTTTCCATATGTGATACGTGTAATTGGCGTCGGAATATTATACTCGAGTAGCGCGCGGCTCTGCGCGCTGGCACAGTATAGGTACTTTCAATGAACGCATCCCTAATAACAATACTCTCGAATGTCCATCCGTAATTATTATCCAATAGCTGATCTTACTGAGACTGGGTCTTAACATGAACGTGAGTAAAACAAAGTTCATGGTGTTTAGTAGGCAAGATCACACGGGAGCACGCCTCACATTGAATGGGGCTGGTATAGAGAGAGTGACAAAGTTTAAATACCTTAGAAGTATCCTAGCGGAAGACCTCGACCCAGAAACCGAAGTCAAATGCAGAATTGAAGCATCGCGAGCTGCTTTTAACAAAATGAGACAGATATTCTGCGATGACAATCTTAACCTGAAACTTCGACAGCGACTGGTCAAATGTTATATATGGTCAGTCCTGCTGTACGGAGTGGAATCGTGGACCCTCAAAGTGAGTAGCATGAACCGGCTGGAGGCGTTCGAAATGTGGATACATCGGAGAATGCTCCGGATACCCTGGACGGATATGGTCAGCAACACAAGAGTTCTTCAAAGAGCTAGAGTGAATAGAGAGTTGCTGACAAATATCAAAATCCGAAAGGTATCGTATTTGGGTCATGTGCTCAGAGGAGAAAAATATGAATTGCTCCACCTGATTCTTATGGGCAAGATAGAGGGTCGTAGAGGTGTTGGAAGGAGACAAATTTCCTGGCTCCGCAATATACGCGACTGGACGGGCATAAGAAGTGTTGGAGAGCTGTTTCGTGCTGCCCAGGACAGGGACGCTTTCTCTCGGGCGATAGTCAACGTTGGGGGGACCTGACATGACACCAAAAGAAGAAGAAGAAGCTGATCTTATTTCGTTTTCAAAATAAGTATGATTTAAAAATTGTTATTAAATAAAATGAGAACATTGACTTTATGCTTTTTAATAAAATACTCGGGATAAGATTTTTTTCCATATTATCGTTTAATGAAAATTTAAACTAATAATTGCATCCATTACTGTACCACATATTTCATTGATATTAATCATTTACATATGGCTCAAATAATAATGAGGTAAAAAAAGCAAAAAAAGCTTATTTCTCTATTTACCAATGTCCATCACAAACATTATCAAAACGCTTCGCTACACTAGATAGCGCTAATCTCACAGCCTCAACTAGTGGCCAGAATATATTAAATAAATATACGTCATTTTTACGTTTCATTTATTTAGCTACTTTAAAATAAAATACCTCAGCTTCGCACCCGAGAATCAAAATCAACAGCGACCCACATTCCACCTTAGGGCCCAAAGCGATTCGAAGAATTCTCACCCGGAAAATGCCGCCATCCCGGGTTGAACTTTTAGCAATTTGCCTAAAAGGTGCGCTTAATTTCTAGTCGGAAACAACACGCAAAATGGCCGGCAGCTGATTCTGCGCTCCTGGGCGGGCTGTCGACTCAGCGAGCCCAAATGGCTTTCCGATACGATTGACGTCGTAACGTTGTTGATAAAAGAAAGCGAATCATAAATAATGTCGTCTATTTGCATATTAACTGGATTTCGAGCCTGCTGGCGTATTAGCAAAGAGTGCCCCGTCTCTGAGAGGAAGGTAAACTAATACGCTTAGGTTTTCAAAAATACTCAACCTAGAATCCAATGCGGTACACGTTTTATGAAAGCGGCGCGACAAGACCTGCTGTGTTTTCAAATTCATCGCTTTATTTGGATACTTCAAAAGATAAAGCACATTTTGTATCTATAAATTGTTTAAATCTGAAAAATTCATTGGATGCGCATACATATTGGACTTGGACGCGATTGACGCCGTAACGTTGTTGATAAAAGAAAGCGAATCATAAATAATGTCGTCTATTTGCATATTAACTGGATTTCGAGTCTGCTGGCGTATTAGCAAAGAGTGCCCCGTCTTTGAGAGGAGGGTAGAATAATACGCTTAGGTTTTCAAAAACACTCAACCTAGAATCCAATGCGGTACACGTTTTATGAAATCAGCGCAGCAAGATATGCTGTGTTTTCAAATTCATCCCCTAATTTTGATACATCAAAATACAATGCATATTTTGTATCTATAAATTGTTCACATCAGGCAAATTCATTGGATGCGCATACATATTGGACTTGGACGCGATTGACGCAGTGATGTTGTTGATAAAAGAAGGCGAATCATAAATAATGTCGACTATTTGCATATTAACTGGATTTCGAGCCTGCTGGCGTATTAGCAAAGAGTGCCCCGTCTTTGAGAGGAGGGTTGAATAATACGCTTAGGTTTTCAAAAACACTTAACCTAGAATCCAGTCGTAATGCGGTACACGTTTTATGAAAGCAGCGCAGCAAGATATGCTGTGTTTTCAAATTCATCCCTTAATTTTGATACTTCAAAAGATAAAGCATCTATAAATTGTTCACATCAGGCAAATTCATTGGATATGCGCATACATATTGGACTTGGACGCGATTGACGCCGTAACGTTGTTGATAAAAGAAAGCGAATCATAAATAATGTCGTCTATTTGCATATTAACTGGATTTCAAGCCTGCTGGCGTATTAGCAAAGAGTGCCCCGTCTTTGAGAGGAGGGTGAATAATACGCTTAGGTTTTCAAAAATACTTAACCTAGAATCCAATCGTAATGCGGTACACGTTTTATATCTGCTGTGTTTTCAAATTCATCCCTTTATTTTGATACTTAACTCCTGTGTGTCGGTGATGTAACGTAGGTCTACCTGTCATAGAAAATATGAAATATCTACCTTATTTACGAAAACTAAAACGTCACATTTTTTGTAATCATCGAATAGACATTTTCACACCAAAATGACTAAATTAAACTGTTAGGAATGAACGGATTTTTCAATTAAAAAATATTTATTCATTACTCTCGTATTTTCGGCCAGTGTGTAAAAGAGAGAAGAATATTGGAAATCGAGCAAGAAAGAGCACGACAATACCACACATTTCATGTAGGACAGAGATGGCGGTTGCTTGGGTTTCGGCGAAAGCGAAAACAATATAGAAAGAGTACGTTAGAGTCGAGTAACACGTGTTAGATAAAGACGGAGTTTAGGCGACTGACGCGAGCTGGCGACCGCATCGTTAAATTCAGTTGCTAATGATACGTCAGCGGAAGCGCACGCAAATTCGATATGCCATGATTTTATAATAATTTATTAAAATAATGCAAATATGTAATGTAATGTATGTTTACCTTACATACTTATATAAAGGGACCGTTAAAAAGTCTTATTTGTATCGTATATATGTATATTTTATCACATATGAAAAACTATGCCGATTTTTAATCTGGTAACGCTGTGGTACACCACCGTCCCCGAAAGTATTTTTTAGCACAGTTTTTTAAAGAATTTAGATAAAGAATATTTTGTATCTATAAATTTTTCACATCAGGAAAATTAATTGTATGCGTATACATATTGGACTTGGAAAATTTAAAAAATTGGACACTAGAAAACAGACGAATATAGGCGAATCAATCCTTTCTTTTCCAAATAATTCATAACCTCATTGATTCTCCTGAAATCACCAGCTTGCTAGCTTTCCACGTCCCATTCCGACCTACTAGACAGAATTACCTCTTTTCCCTTCAACAATACGAAATCCTCTCTCATTCTACGCATATGCTCAGATTAAAATTACTTTTTAAATTCAATAGATATTTTTAACACTAAATACGAAAATTATCATCATACGGTGAGGTAGATACTAAAAACTCGCCCCCTTCCCTGATAATAAACATTATTATACACATTCCAGCCCTTTTGTGTCCATGTTAAAGTTAAATTGGAAATAATCGGTTAAATTAAACTGTAAAGTTGTTGTATCTGTCATTGTCAAATTGACTTATCTATTGTTATGTCCTATCTGTGTCATCCTTTAATTGAAGGAGACATTTAACTTTTTTTGTATTTTGTCTTACCAAGCGATTGTGTCTCCCTGTTGGATGACTGAGTAAAAAAAAATTGTTTTTTTTATAACCTTTTATAACATTTTTTAACATATTTTTTTTACAGGCCCTTGTAATGATTGTGGTTATTTTTCTTTAATTTGCTACACTTGACATGGATTCACAGCGTATTAATTATTTTTTTAGCATATATAAAAACCATTAACCTTCCTTATTAATTAATTCAATAGAAAATATAGTATTAAATGAAGCTAGTTTATGTGAGCATAGGTGCATTGATTTGGCGTGGACAATTGTATCATATTTGTATCGTAGTAGACTTTCTAAATATATCGAAGACGTGCTTATGGTTTTTCCTTTCTGTTGTCAAGTCTAAAAAAGATATTTTGCCGTCAATTTTTTTTCTACATTGAATTTAATACTTTAATTCACTTAAGATTAAGAAATTGACATGTTAACAAATTAACTAATCAATTAGAAAAGACGTACAGAAAAATCAAATTAACGAAAAAATATTTTAGGTGCTACTGGGATTCGAACCAACAAACCTCCACTCTATCCAGAAATGGCGCGTTATCCAATTTCACCACGTCAGCTTGGTAAATTACCGAAAAACTTTATGTAGTCCCTTTTTAATTGATTAACACACACATTATTCCATTTTTGAAAGCAATCTACTTTTGAAAATGTGAAATTGACAAGATTAGAAAAACATTTTCTTTATATTTGATAATAGGAAGGAAAAACAATGAGCATATTTTTGATTTATTTAAAAAGACTACATATACTGATGCAACTATCCACGCCAAATTATCGCAAACATGGTCACATAAACTAGCCTGATAAAACTCAATGATATTTAAACTTTTACGAGTGCCTATGAATGATATAAATTAAAATAAGAAAAATATATAAAGTTAAACTAAATTGACGTTGCCAATTTCATTGTAACAACATAATCAAAAAATATGGACTAGGTCCTTCTCGTAGTAAACTCTTGGAGTCCAGGTCCTCCTCTAGGCTGTCCAAATTTGACTTTGTATCAGCAACCAATAAGAAGAAAAGATCTCGAAGAATATGGGGCAATCATTTGTTTTTCCATTTTTAAATGAAAAAAAATAAAGATGCGCACACGCAAAACATGTCACGTCAATATTTCTACTATATTAAAACTAAGCTAAACGCTTGCGCTATAAAAATAAGACTAACTTTCTGGTCTCCTGGAACGACTATTAGACAACCAGGCGAGCATCTTAACCAATTGACCAAAAATCTACTCTCTTATATTATGCATGTTATAAAACCAGGTTAACATTGTAGGTTTAGAAACAAAACCTTAATTGCGCAATTGATGAAATAAAGATAAACATAACAAATTTAATAGCTAAAGTGGGGATTTTAAATTGAAATGCTTTAAAACATAGGTAAATATTTTCAATAGCCTATAATAAAACTACCACAATTTGTCAGGTAAACATTTTTAAAAATATTACGAAATTTTCGTGATTAACTTTTTGGAAGTTTATTGTAATTATCTATGAGTAAAACACAGCGTTGTTTTCTTCACACAATGACACTTTAATTAAAAAATTCAAACGTTTTCGATGTTTACTGCGTCATCTTCAGTAATGTCCAGTATATTACTGAAGATGATGCAGTTATCATGGAAGATGTTTTAATTTTTTAATTAAAGTGTCAATGTGTGAAGTAAACAACGTTGTGTTTAATTCATAGATTTTTAAAGATCTCAGCCCCACTTTTCATCAATTGCATAGTGGCGGTTATGTTTCATTATATCCTTGATATAGTAGAAGTAAGAATCAATTAAAATCTTAATTATCGATCTCATGTCTAAAAAAAGTAACCCATAAAAACCAAGTTTTTACTATACTCCCTTTTTTGTAAAATATAACAATAATTAAAGACGAATTAAAACATATATAAGAATATCGTACCTTATGAATTTCCAGCGTCAAATGATTTAGTCAGAATCAGATATGAGTAATGTAGAATTCTTCAAAACTAAGCAGAAATCTAAAAGAAATAAATTATTATTTGATTTCTTCCCAAAAAAACCCAATTTTGCTGTCATCTGTGAACCAATTATTTTGTAAATTTTCTAAATTCGTAGTGATGTACCTATTATACCGATGGAGTAATTCAAATTTAACTTTTCCAATTTGAAAAAACCAATAAAATTTCTAAAAATTCGAAATTATACTACAATTATTAATTTTTTTTAACGAAAATTTGATAAATCTTCTTGATCGTCGCCACGAGTCTACTTGTCAAATTTCAGCTCGATTGGATTACGGGAAAAGGGTCAAAAATTGATCCAAAGTTTTTTTTGACGGCAAGCAAGCAGTCGCCACGAGTTAATATAAAATTATAAAGGGAGTAAAAAGGAATACCATAAGTTATATATTATAGATATCATAAGTTATATTAATTTAAATAAGTATTATAATGTTAAAATAAACATTACCTTTCGCTATAAAAATGATGTAACCTTAATTATAATTCTTATTTACAGCCGTACACAAACTTCGTAACACGGTTTTAAAAAATACCTTCCAGGAAAATAATGTTTCCCGAAAATCCCTTATTAATTTCACCTTCGGGCAATCCGAATCCTTCTCGGGCAAAACACGCTCACTCGTCCGGAAAATGAGCGTAATAATGAATTCGCGTATAGCGGGGTGGGGATACTTGGCGCAGGGTGGGGGTCGCTCGGCGGTCAAGTTTTAAGCAGACTCATTTCCATATTTAAACACGCCAGCTGCGACGAGTGGATACGAAAAGAGAAACGTGGTAGACGTTACTTCGACGTCCATCATAATTAATCGCATGTGACATGAATTATTTACAGCATCTGACGATATGGATGATGGGACATCTTGAAAAAATACACCTTTAACAGATAAACAAGAACTTAAAAAAATGTTTTTAATTATTAATTTAGAATGCACTGAGTTCTAGATTAAATTTAGGTATTAATCCTTTCGTAAATCACGTTTTCTATAAATTCATAAGCTGAATTTCCTATGACATCTGGAATATAGTACATTCTTAATTAATAATCCTTCATTGCATTAACCAATTTATTTACTTCAATATACGGCACAGAAGTACCTTTTACATAATAATATTTACAAGAAATCCGAAGAGTAGACAGCAAAAAATTACAGAATTAACATAGTTTAGATAGTTTTTTTAAAGTTATAACAGTAATTTAGGAAAAGGAGGTGTGAGGTATTTAATATAGAAAATAATTTATAAAAAGAAGATGTGAAATATATACAAGGTTAAAAAAATAGGTATAATCATTGGTTTGTGATTGCATTATGAATTCAGGACGGCAAGGTGTAGAGCTTGTGGTGGTAAACTGAAATTAAAAATATCAGAAATGTGCGCATAGGTGTAAACTATCCTATGCAGTCTGGGTACAAGAGAGTTAAAATGTAAGTTGGTTCTAGTGTTGTCATAATAAAATAGTGTAGCTCTTTCAGGCGCACGAAACGTAAACAAGCACTAAATATCATGGGTGTCAAAATGCGAGTTAATAATTTTGTAGAGTAAAATCAAATGAGATAAAACTCTCCTGCTGGATAATGGCAATAATTCAGTAAAAATTTGTAATCTTGTGTATTGATATTTTCAATTGGGATAGTTAATGTAACGTCGAAATTTGTGTTGGATAAGTGTATATATATATGGAAATTGTGATGAGGACTACAGACAGATGAGTTGTATTTAACCTGACTCCTGACAAGGAAACAATACAATAGTTTGATTCTGTAAATATTTGAAAAAGAATTGCATGAACGTAAAACAAAACCAAGAGTCTTCATAGCCTTATTAGTTAGATTCTTGATATGACTTACAAATGATATCTTCTCGTCGAATAAAATGATTAATGATTCAATTAATTTTATTTGATATTGCTGTATTTGCTTTTATGCCCCTCATACGATCATATGTTATTCAAAATATGAACATTAATTACTTGTTTCAGAGGTGATAAATTTATAGGACTCCATAATCAGACATGTGAAAGTAAAAACAAACTTCAAGATATATTATTATAGGTGTGAAGTTTTTTGATATTGTTTCTATGCGGTGGATTTTTATAAGCTAACAAGTACATCGTATTTCGAAGAATTGTTCCTTACCAGCATGACATAGCCGACTCTTTCAAAGTCCTGTCGGTGACTGAGTTGACCCAAAAATCAACGCGATGCACTAAATAGTTCGAAAGAAAAAGCAACAAATATTCGATGTATTAATCGAAACGAAACAGTGGCCTTCTAGGGTCAAACGCATTCTGGATAAGCTTTATATATGATTTTTCTCTAATTAATTCAGTGATAAATGTTATTATGCATTTCTATTAAAACGTCATCAGATAATGTTATTATCATCTGTCTCTCCGTACATACGACCAACACTTCCCACAACCAAGACCTCGCAATCTATACAATTACGATTATGAATCTGGCCTTTGAGGTAGTTTTAGAATCACATAGCCAAAGATTCAGTTCAATTACCATACCACGATTTTCAAAATAAATTTGCACAATTCGCAACTCTATTCTGGTGTAAGTCAATTATTGATGAAATGGCAAACCAAATTAGTAAGCTATCAAATTGGCTGAACCTGGAAAACAAGTTGCTTATTCGAAAAACAAACTCTTCAAAAAACACCCTGTATTAAAACACTAATTGCACAAAATTATCTTTACCATAAAAGCTATAGCCATTACCACGATTTATTTAATTTAAAATTCCTTCACCTCTAAAAAAAAACCTTACATATAATTCATAGATTGATGATGCTTTTACAAGGCAAAATGTATCTCAAGTAAATTACATAAGTAGAAAGTAAATAAATTACCAAATTAATTTTCCATACAGCCCTTTGTTTAATTTAACTTTCACAAAATATTTGGTAACACCCACTTTAGACCCCGCCCCCTCCCACTCTCTCCTCCTCGTAGATTCCTGATTGTACTGTAGGTAAGTTAGTGCATGCTTGTCTCTGACAAGATTAACACGCATGTGATAAATATTGGTGAAAATTTAATAATACAGTGGTTGTGGTGTATAGTGATGTGAACATAGTAGTGTAGTGTTGGTCCTGACGAAGAGACGGATACGTCGCGAAACCGGCTTTAATTTAACTAACACTCTGTCAGAAAAAAACTAGTGTTTGATTTAGATGTTATAAAATTAAGATAAAAATGTGTTCATTTTAAAAATATGGACAACGTAAAAAATAAATACATATGAAAAATAATTATTCAAGACCTCCCGTAATAACATAATTTTAAAATTATTACTGAATATGATAAAGTGCGGTACAAAACATTACCCTACTTTGGGTCCGACGGTTAAACATTTTATTTGGTAAATTATGATTAATTTTCCCCATAAACGAATTCGCTAAGGCTAGAAGGCAGTCGTGATTAATTATTTTCATAATAATATTCTTTTACTTTTGCAGAAAAATCGTCTTACCTACAACACGAACCTCGATTATTATTATTTAACTTCTGCTGGGAATATTAAAAGGGAAGTTTGATGGGTATTAAGGGGAAATAATATCGGCTTCATAATATATCAAAAAATAATTAATATTACGGTTCGTTTTGTAAATCTTTTAATAATAAATAAAATCCTTTCTGTAAAGATTACTCTGAGAAGATTTTCTTGTATTTTATTAGAGCTAAGGAGATTAAGTAGCATAATAGGAATTTATTTTGAGAAAGGAAATACGATTATTGAAATTTGTGTTCATTATGTCATATTGTTTTTATTATACAGTCTCTGGAAAACGAATTGTAGAAATCTAATTAATCTAATCATTATCATTAATAAGCATCCATTATTATCTCGCATTTCTTCAATATGCTCTGAAATCCCCCTTTTCTTCATGTATTCATTGAAATGCCCGGAATATTATATGGAGAAAATTTTGTATAGGTACCTATATCTTATGCTGTATATATTAGGAAATATAAAAATAATTTTATTACCTACTTTAAGAATAAAAAAAAATCAATGAAATATTCTTCTTTTCAGAATGTTCTTGCTTTTTCACGGCCACTCAGAATCTTCTGTTTGGGTTTTCTGTGGTATTATGTCGTTATATTACGAGCTTTCTGGCTGACGTTTCGGATCTCATTGAAGGGTCCATCATCAGGGCTTATGTGCTCTTCTTTTCTTTTTTTTCCGTACTATATCCTTTTAACTGGCTTTGGCTATCACGTTGACTATTAAATCGTTATTTTATGCGGCCCGGAACAGCTCTACAGTAAACTGGCTAAACCACTGTTTCAAGTCTTATAGCCACGATGGTTTTCTTCTTCCAGGGCTGCGACTTCCGGTAATCTTTCCCTGCATTATGAGATGAAATCTCTGCATTTCTCATCACATGTGCGAGATATTGAAGTTTTTGGATTTTCATTGTTTTAATATCTTCTTTTTCTTTATTCATTCGAACCAGAACATCTTCATTTGTAACTAAGTCCACCCAGCTTATTTTTGAGTATTCTTCTGTAGATCTACATCTCGAATGCCTCAAGTCGCCTTATCAATTCTTTGGTAAGCATCCATGCTTCCATTGCATAAAATAATACCAAAAAAACTTAGCATCTGACCATTTTCATTCGTAATCCAAGATTGGGATTATCACTTCATAACATCTTTTTAATGCAGATAAAAGTCGCACGTACTACGTCAATTTGGCATTTGATTTCATCCGAAGGATCTTATCTTTCATTTTGATTGTAGCCTGAGTATACAATACTTTTATATGCCTTATACTATGCAATATACATTCTACCAAAATTTCAGTAACACTACAGAGCATTTCATAAATCATAATCATCATCACTCTCGGCACTACAACCCCTGGTGGGTCTTGGCCTCCTCAAGAGTCTTCCTCCACTCGTCTCGGTCCAGTGCCAGCTCTCTCCAGTTCCGAAGCTCCAAGGCAGAAATGTCTTTGAGGACATTGCCACTCCATCTTAATTTTGGCATTCCTAAGCTTTTCCATCAATAAAGAAAATAAATGTTAAGTGAATTATAATGAAGTTTAACCGAGCTGATTGGTGACCATGGTAGCTATTGGGCCAATTCAGCCGGAGTTATCTACCTCCTGTTGTGAGATTTACTACCGACCACTACAAAATTGTTGACTAAAAGGTGTAGGGTAATAATAATACCATTCGTACTTATATTTATCTCACTGTTTATTCACTGCTTTTATATTTTTCTAATTTAATACTCATCACACAATTTCAGTTACAATACTGAGACTCAAGAGAGTGACAAAAGTGTTATTCACTAGATCGAGGCGGGCGACGGAATGTCATGGTTCGCTCTTTTCTGCTCTCGGTATTACTATGACGTGTCGTCCAGCACAAAGTGATGACCTTTTTATTATATTATTATTACCTTTATTTTTACAAGCACAGTCAGTCTTTGGACTGGTAAATTGATAATAATAATAATTAAAAAAACTAATATTCTAAGCCATTTTCTTATCTGTTAAATTAAATAAAATTTGATCCTTTAGTGTCAGTCCTGACTTCATTCCGGTACATCAAGGCATTTTAAATGATTTTTTTGTGGAATACTATTTGTACAAAAACATGATGGTGTAACATATTTTCATCAAATATTTATTAAAATTATCAACTATGTATATTTTAATCAACATGCACTTGCGCGCGCAATACTAGAACCGTTTCAGACAAATCAAACATAATAATTTAGTTGTCTGTCCGTCTGTCCCCGTAACTTCCTGTAACGTCCGTTATTTCGTTCGAATTCACGGCTAAAAAAAGGCCAGAGATGGGGAATGAACCCCGGCCGCCAAATCCGAACCAGCCGTTTCACGCATGTTACCACGGCCGCCTCTCTTTGGAGCGCCTAAAAGATGCTATAAATATATACAAGGGCTGAGCAAAGATTGCAGCTAGTCTGTTCATATCCACACTGCAATAAAACTAGAATATAAAGGTATAAAAGTTTTCACAACACGCTACTTCTTATAAAAATAAAAACTTCCACAAATTCCAATTTAATATTACGTTTCAACAAGTTAGTTTATCACTTATGTGTGAACGTAATCGTGAAGTAGGAGTAACGCTACTTTGAATATAAGGTAACTTTAGGTGATTTAGTTAGTACCTGATCGTGAAATCTGGTTTACATTTTAAGCAGTTTTGACAGGATAACTTTTACATATTGATTACTTATGAGAAGTTATTATTCTATGCTTTGCGGATTGATCACTCTATAGTTTAGATTGATCACTCTAAAGATATAAATTATGTTTTGTCAGTTTTCCAACGATACATGCTACATTCTTCATTGCTTATCTTTGTTTAATTTTCTAATGATAAATAAAAGTTCTCTTTTGGCGGAGCTGATAACGTTGACGCCAGCAATTTTGTCGATCTGTAAGGTATTATTACATTTAGTGTGCGGAATTGAAACGCCAAGATATATGTATATATCAAGAAAATCTTCCAAATTTTGAACATAATCAGAATATTATGTATCTATAAAAATAATACTGCTCTCTATTTTCTAGACTACTGTACACTTCCATTTTCCAGTGGTTTCTAACAGCACGTTCAAAATACAAAAAAAAATATTTTCTTGCATATTCTGGACGCATTATACTATCTTACTGGTTTCAAAATATTGTCAAATCTCCTTCATAGTCTTCTATAGATAATCACGACAAATATTTTTTTTGTATACGAGTATATACGTCATCTGAACTGCTTAGCATATAATTCATTCCAAAAATGTGTTTTCATGTGATCAAGATTTATTATAGATGTCACAGAGAGACGAAACCTTTTTATGAGAAAATACTTATACGAAAAAAATTTATAAATTTATTTATTTAAATTTAGTAAAGCATGTTATATATTATTAATAAATCAATTAAATTTAACTACTAGCCCAATTATTTTGTTTTAATCAGCCCTGATGATGGACCCTGCAATGGGATCCGATACGTTGGCCAGAAATGTCACATATACACGGCAGAATATCCCAGAAAACTATACACAAGATACATGGTAGCGGATGGTAGCTGTCGTATAGTCGCGCGTCCAGCCGTGTAATTAATTTTTTTAGCCGTGAATTCCAGAAAGTTATGGACGTACGGGGCAACAGACAGCGAAATCATTATATTTAGATGAACGTATTACTTTTGGGCTTTACATTTTTCGTATTGATTTCAGAAATGCCCTTAAAGTATATTTTGTCATCATTAATTTCTCAAATACATACATTAGTTTGGCGAAGACAAGACGAAAGTTTGACTGCGAAGTAAGGGAATTTTCGCCATGTACCCGAACTGGTAATTGGATAAAGTTGTGGAGTATAATATGCAGCTGAATAAATGTTCTCGGTGTTGCTGGTCTTGCAATTAAACTCTGCAATGGTAATGAACGAATGAATATTTGATTCTCACCTACTGGACCAAAATTTGCGGCCTCGCTCAATTCTCCCGGGCCTGTTATAATTGTATGCAGATTAATTAATCCTGATGAATTCTTTTTAATTAATCATGTTATATCTTACATGTTGGTATTGTGTGGCTTTTTCTGTTTGTCAAAGCTTCCCTTTCCATTCATGTATTTACCCTTAAGAATACCCTTACTAATCTGTGCTCACTGCCCGTGTCAAATTTATTTAATACCGAAACATCCTTACAATGTTTATTTTTGTCTGTCAGAATGTAGTCTATCTTATTCCTGGTCTTTCCGTCTGGGCTTCTCTAAGTCCATCTTCTTTATTTTTGTTTTTTGTAGAAGGTAGTTAGGCAATACAATTCTTCTTTACGTAGATAGTCCAGCAACATTTCGCCTCTTTTATTTCCACGCCACTCCATTAATTCCTACTGAATGTAAAAGTCTGATATTTTACAATTTATAAAAATTAAGGTCACTTGTTCACATATGTAGGTATATGAAGATTATATTTACGTACAGTATATTACAAAGTAATGACTGCACGTCGCTGCTATTTATTTATTTATTTCATGTTTATATGATATTTCATATCATATTTGTATCACATTTAGATGATATATGATATGAAATAACAGCATGAGTCATCAGAATCAAACATAGTAACCTATGTCCGAACATATTTCACATAGAAACAAATTTTATATACAAAAACATTAAGAAGAAAAAATAAAAAATAGAAGACAGGAACAGAAGCATTAGAATGGAAAAGTCAATATATAATGAAGTAATAACATAATTAAATAAGTGATAGTAAAACAATGACATAATAAGATACCCAAGTGAAACTTCGTTTATATCTTGCGTAGCAGAGCATTTTATATCTCACAATATACTCAATATCCATAGTTAAATAAAATGTTGTAATATATTCTTTTGAATCTAAAAGGTTAGAAAAATAGAGCTGCTAAACATCTCGGCTAAGTTCCTTAGCAAGCTTGATAGCCGTATATTGTACAATGCTTACATTTAAAATAATTCTTAGCTCTGTTTTTGTATCGAGAGACAAAAGTCAATACACAAATCCAAATCAAACGAAAGACAAAATAGCAAACAGATACAAGCAATTTGATGTCTTTGCCAATTACTGTATAATATTCAAACATATTTTAAAAGATGTATTGAAAAATTACTAGTATTTGTCAAATTGGACTTAAATAATTGATTTGTATTTTTTCATTATTGTTGGTTGAGTTAGATAATTAATTTTTATGTAGTTTTTTTATAATATTGTGACTTTTTAAGCTTGTGCTATTGCTTTTCACTCAATATTAATACTTTTTTTGTTTTTTAATTTTTATTGTGTTATGTTTTCCTTATGCTTATGCTTGTTATATACTTGCTTTTTACATTATATATAGAACAAATTTATCTCTATACATTCATATATTAGGTCCTTACATATGAAATTGGCGTTTAGTATGGGAGGAACATAAAGCCGATTTTTTATTATTATAATATATTTATTTAATCAAAGTATGTACCATTGCTATCTATGCACTTTTGCCATCTCATAGGTAGTTCATCGATCCCTTTACTAAAAAAACCATTCGGACGGGAATCAATAAAATCTTTGAAGGCAGTTTGGACTGCCCCATCGGAGTTGAATTTTTTCCTTTGCAAGAAGTTATCCAAATTTCGAAAAAAATGGTAATCTGTTGGGGCAAGGTCCGGAGAGTACGGTTGTGATGTCTCCTCTTCTTCGCCTTTCAGCTCGATCCTACTCCTAACTGAGTTTACGCCTTGTTAGAGGCAAACAAGCTATCTATCTACGTCGGGTGAAGGCTCTACGGCTTTTAACGTAGTATTTCCAAACACCCTCGCTTTATTCAAGACCTCCCCAGTTCACGTTGTGTAATTTTTTGTTTCGAACTATAGGGGATGAATTGGTTTAGTGGTAACCCTAACGCAAGCTTTTCTTAAATTAAATACTGGGGTATGAAGTTCGTGAATGTTCATGGAAAACGCAAACAAAACTACCTAGCACGTCAATTAAGCCCTACGGTGCAATTGCTAAACATACTATGTTCCGTGGCCCTATATTATTTACCTATCATTCCTACGTACTGAAACCACTGCATTTGGTGTAGCTGCGCTTCCAGAGTGCGCGATCCTCTGCTCCCACGCCCTCTCCGCTCGATCCCCCATTGTCTTACCTGTATGGGATCGACCGCCATCCACTGGAAAGGTTAGTAACGTGCCGTTATCGCATGCGCATGCACATATAGAGTACATAGATCCCCTGAAAGCCCTCGAGTCCTTCGTAGCCGTTCCTATGGGTGATTCCGTCTTCGACGCCCTCGCTGATTAATAATTTTATCTCTCGCCGTTATCTCGCTGTGCTTATTCCTTACGATCTTTTATATTTACTCTGCATTATCTTTATATCAATTACATTGTTACGTTTATTTACTAGCCGGCCTAAGTTCCGTTACCTGTATCTGGCCCTATGTCTCATTCTAGTGGTACGTTGGGTTCTAATGGATCAGGGGTTTGTAGAAGGAATGTGTAAATGTATGTGTACGCGGAAACTGTGGTTGCTTTAAATTCGGCCCCTCCGTACCCAAAGGCTCATCGGTGACTGATCCCATCTTCCTTCTCCCGACACGAGTTCCGGATACGTTGACCTGAGCCTGGATGCGCCTTTTCATGTTGGGCCTCTTCTGTGCAAAGTACCGCACCATCCCTCGCGTCAGTGTCTGGCGTCCGGGCTCAGAGCCAGTTTGCCCCCCGAATTCCAACTCCTCCAGGTTAAACTAAGTTAAACTACGGTATATATACTGAAGCTACTGTAAAGGTGGTCCCGGGCCACCTGTCAAGTCAAAAATATGCGAGTGGGGAGGGGGAGTTTCCTAGGCTCCCCAACCCTCGCCTGTGAGCAACTGCAGCCCATTGGCCATTCGCGACACTACAGTGACTGCAACCACCCTCCCCGGTAGTACTTATTATAATCTGATATGCATCAATACGTTCAATCCATTCCAGACGAGGGAAGACATCCGCACGGGTGTTGTGCCACCCGTGAAGAGCCCCCTCATACACTACGTACGAATAGATACATACTAATAAAATATAATATACATACATATACATACATATACAATACATAAATAAATACTTGTAATGTTTGGTTGCCATGTGGTTTCACGAGGCCATGACCCCTCGTATTAGTAGATGGAAAGGTGGATCTGGACAGTAGGGATATGCCTAGCCCATGGCCAGGGATGTCGGTGTATTTTCTCCAAATGGTGTACAGCTAGAATCCTGCCATCGATGATGATGGGATCTGCCTAATTATCTCCGACTGATGTGTAACTGGAACCCTGCCATCACTGATGAAGATGATGATGTCACTATCGAAACGTCACCTGATGACATTTAGCTGAACCGCCGCTAATGATGATGATGATGATGATGATACTATCGTAACGTTTCCTGACGATATACAACTGTGACACCGCTAATGATGACGTTGATGATGCTATCGAAACGCCCCCTGACGATATATAGCTGAACCACCGCTAGTGATGATGATGATGACGATGATACTATCGTAACGTCTCCTGACTATATATAGCTGAACCACCGCTAGTGATGATGATGATGATGATGATACTATCGTAACGTCTCCTGACTATATATAGCCGAAACACCGCTAATGATGGTGATGATACTATCGAAACGACTCCTGACGATATATAGCTGAAACACCGCTAATGATGATGATGATGATGATGATGCTATCGAAACGCCCGCTGACTATATATAACGGGGACACTGCTAGTGATGATGATGATGATGATACTATTGAAACACCTCCTGACTATATGTAACTGGGACACTGCTAACGATGATGTTGATGAAGATACTATCGCAACGCCTCCTGACTATATACAACTGGGACGCTGCTAACGATGATGTTGATGATGATACTATCGAAACGCCTCCTGACTACATACAACTGGGACGCTGCTAATGATGGTGATGATGATAACGCTATTGAAACGTCTCCTGACAATATATAACTGGGACACTGCTAATGATGATGATGTTGATGATACTATCGAAACGCCTCCTGACGATATAAAGCTGAACCACCGCTAGTGATGACGATGATGATGATGATACTATCGCAACGCCTCCCGACGATATATATCTTGAACACCGCTAGTGATGATGATGATACTATCAGAACGCCTCCTGACTATATGTGACTGGAACACCGCTAATGAAGATGATGATGATGATACTATT
Source organism: Agrypnia vestita (assembly GCA_016648135.1). Lineage (NCBI taxonomy): Eukaryota > Metazoa > Arthropoda > Insecta > Trichoptera > Phryganeidae > Agrypnia > Agrypnia vestita. The sequence continues at coordinate 1,250 of JADDOH010014668.1, read as the reverse complement.
GAAACGTCTCCTGACGATATACAACTGGGACACTGCTCATGATGGTGATGATACTATCGGAACGCCTCCTGACTATATATGACTGGAACACCGCTAATTAAGATGATGATGATGGTACTATTGAAACGTCTCCTGACAATATATAACTGGGACACTGCTGGTGATGGTGATGATGATGATGCTATCGAAACGCCGCCTGACTATATATAACTGGAACCCGCTAATGAAGATGATGAGAAATCTATTGAAACCCCTCCCTGACATATGTGACGTGGGACACCGCTAATGAAGATGATTATATGATAGCTATTGAGACAGTCTGGGGCCTGACGATATACAACTGGGACACTGCTAATGATGGTGATGATTCTATCGGAACGCCTCCTGACTATATATGACTGGAACACCGCTAATGAAGATGATGATGATGGTACTATTGAAACGTCTCCTGACAATATATAACTGGGACACTGCTGGTGATGGTGATGATGATGATGCTATCGAAACGCCGCCTGACTATATATAACTGGGACGCGGCATATGAATAGACAAATAAATACCTAATTATTTAATGAATCATAAATTAAATAAATAAATAGAGATGAATAATTAAGTTCGGCGTCGAGCACACGGGCCGATGATGATGCTATCGAAACGCCGCCTGACTATATATAACTGGGACGCGGCATATTAATAGACAAATAAATACCTAATTAATTAATGGATCATCAATTAAATAAATAAATAGAAATTAATAGTTAAGTTCGGCGTCGAGCACACGGGCCGATGATGATGCTATCGAAACGCCGCCTGACTATATATAACTGGGACGCGGCATATGACTAGACAAATAGATACCTAATTATTTAATGAATCATCAATTAAATAAATAAATAGAGATGAATAATTAAGTTCGGCGTCGAGCACACGGGCCGATGATGATGCTATCGAAAAGCCGCCTGACTATATATAACTGGGACGCGGCATATGAATAGACAAATAAATACCTAATTATTTAATTACATCATCAATTAAATCAAAAATAAGATGAATAATTAAGTTCGGCGTCGATCACCGGGCCGATGATGATGAGCTATCGAACGCCGCCTGACTATATATAACTGGGACTCGCATATGAATAGACAAATAAATACCTAATTAATTAATGGATCATCAATTAAATAAATAAAATAGAAATTAATATTTAGTTCGCGTCGAGCACACGGGCCGATGATGATGCTATCGAAACG
>JADDOH010014667.1:0-12622 GCA_016648135.1 Agrypnia vestita | reverse complement strand
CAGCTGGTGTACGTAACTTTCATTGCTAGTATTGCTCTCTAGCACTTGAACCGCATTCTCGCTCTGAAACCGCGCAGTCGAGTGCTCTTCCAGTGACAAGCACCATGGTGAATCAGATTATTCTTCAAAAATATTTTTCTTTTTAGCTGGTGGTAATTCCTATTCTTTTACTGAATCTTTGCAAGCGCCATTTGATTAATTTTCCTTTTTGCACAGAAAAACAATTTAAAAAATATCTTCTATAAAAAAGTATTCGTACTTGTTTATTATTTAAAATAGCATTCATCTGGTTAACCCTACGATCCTTTTAAAAGCCATCCAACCATCGTATTTTATTCGGTCATTCGGTCTTCCAACAATTATTAATAATAAAGTGCTTATATTTTAAGTGCTCGAGTACTTAAAACATTACAATACTATCAGGTTTTTTCCTCCTTTACGTAGATCGACTAATTACAACTGCGAGATCTCATCTATTCTTCACCAATCCCTCGTTGCTAGAATGACAACTGCCTTATTTCATAAAGCTTTAGTACTCTTTCTCATAATAGTGTCCTCACATGTCTTAAATGTCATTTCCTCATCTTGCACATCTTTATAGATTGCAGGTCTATTCGCTGGACATTCTGAGGTATGGATTTTCTCTTCTAGTTTTCAATGATTGCGGCAGTTATCTTCCATTTGAACGTCTCATTCATTAAAAATCACATGTATAGATGTATTATTAGTAAATTGTATTACTTTAAATTTGTTCAAGCCTACTTACCATATTGCCGATTTCGAACTCTTTGATTTTGAATGGCGAGTATCACCGCGCATCACATTCCGATGCAGTTGATTTGAAGCCCATGCGCTATCAACTTTTGTATCATTCTTCAAAATTATCAAATTTTTTTTTTTTTCTTCTTCTGCTTATGTTGGGACTATGTCCTGTTGTTTCTCGGCTCCTGTTCCCGAGATGTAAATGACCAGCTAGCCCTCCATCGTTTTAGTAGTCTTCCTAAGGGTCTACTGCCTTCAGGTATCTCGTTCTTCGTTATTCTTACTACTTTTTTCAAATTTACTCTGTCCACGTGGTCTCTCTAGTATCTCCTTCTATTTCTTCCCCATCCTCGACGCCGCAGATTTTCCGAATTTTGGAGCTTCTACCTACTATGTCTCTGATGGTTACACCTGCGATGGGTCGAAGTGTTTTCAGTTCGATATTCTCTGGAGTTCTTATTCTTAGTTTAGTTCTTATTTATATAGTCTTTATAGCTGTTTATAAAAGCCCCCTCCCTCCGAAGTTGCCGTGAAGGTTTCATATTTGTAATCTTTCTTTGGCATTCACAAGACATACCAAGCTACCTTAATTGAAATCTTCCTTAATTTACTTGCATAGACTATACCAAGGGTATTTCACAGTCTCTCTGCAACCTGGATTTTTTTTCACATTTTTTCCAAAAAGATCAATGTTTGATGGTCATGGATTAAAAACGGCCTATACACAGCTTTGAAAATAGTAATTTTGTCTTTATTTCTCTATAAATGCACAATAAAACTATCACAAAACATTACTGTTGCATTAAAATAAGATAAAATTAAATACATAAATCGCTTTTTGGTGTATCAGAAGAAAAAAAATTAAATAAGAATTAAATTAAATTTTGACTGCATGTTCGCATCGCGTACATCATTACTCTCACGGATCTCATCGTTACAAACCCATAAAAATATGGGGTTTGTAAATCTGACCTTGGCTCTTGCCATGAAAGTTTTTTGATTACTCGCGGGGGGTGGAAATGGGTGTTTTTAAATTTTCATAACTCCCAACCCTCGGTTGGATTTGGTCTGAGCGGTTTCCTTTTTGTTCAATTTACTTTCCCTTTGTTAGGGATAGCTATTGATCGCTACTGCCGCCTTTCGACCAGACATTTAATTTCGCGGCTCTTGGTTATATTTGTTTTTATGTCTGCCGGTTAAATTGCTCGATTGAATAAGATTTCTCAAAGTCAAATTTACTCCAAGTTTCGTCATTAAATCACAACCCGGCCCTCGGAGGCGATTAAACGCAGCCGAGAGATGGGGCAGAACAATCATAATTATTGTCACAGCGCGAGTTTTAGTTCCGAAATAAATTATTGTACACGTTTTGAAGACGTCCCACTGTAATATTTTATCACTTTTTCTTAATTACTCGAATGTACAGACCTAGACAGTACCACCCACGCTTGTAATTTATAAATGGCATCTACGTCTCATCATTGATGGAATGATGAACTACGAGTCTTGTATGCCAACCCAGATATCATGAAAAATACTGACGATCTCTCGATTATGCTGGGCTGGACATATCCAAGAAGTGCCTACTCCGAGGTGCAGGTGTCCCATATGAAACTATGTCAGCATTCTGAAGAGACTACCACAGAGGAGACCTTTACGGAGGTGGAGCGATATACACGTGATGTCACGCTTTTACAATAAATTGGAAACCGGAAGAACTCACGAAAGTATACGAGTAGATTACAGAAATCATGAAACTTGAATAATCAGCGACGTCGTCGTTACTAGCCAGTCTTATCAGACACTTGTGAAGATTGCAGATTAAAAAATGGGTGATCCGAGCGAATGTAGGAAATATGCGAATATGCAGCCCCCGTAATCCAGTGGGCTAGACTGGGTTCTGGAGTTCTGGGTTTGATTTCCTGTGCGATCACAATATATTTACATGATCAACTGAAGCCTGGAGTATTTTCTGACGAGTTTCGCTTCAGTAATTGGGCCCCACTGCCTGTTATAGCTTAATAAAACAAATACTTGTCACTACAGCCAGCCAGCAAACAAGAGTATCTATGTTTGGAGTATTATGGAGTGCAAATTACGAAAACTGTTCCAGTTAAGATCAATGATATAATAAACTGTAGATACGTTAGAAGCGTGAAATCTTGGCAACTCAAAAGTAAGGTAATTGCCTTACTTGCATTCGTTATTGAACGGACCTTCTTTGTGATCGGGTGCGACGCAACGCCGAAAAAAAGGAACAGAGTACCGTAAACTATTGTAAGAATGAGTATGTTATTTTAGTCACCGTGACTTCAAATTACCTTATTTTTAGCTGATTAATTGATTATGTTATTTGTTGTCTCTTTCAATGCAATATTTGCTACATATGAAAGCCGGCTAGTATGAGAATTACGTGTCTATATTATACTACGTCAATGATTAAGATAGTGTCCAGTGTTTCTGTTTATAAATAAAAGTTTAAACCTAAGAACATTCTTAGTAAAAGTTTAGTTAATTTTAAGTAAATGGTTAAAGGGTGAATAGTGAAGGATTAAAAGAATGACTATCCACATACTACAAACAATCAATGAACAAAAGTGATTAAGTGAAACAAAGCACACATCCGGGGGTAAAATGGAATATTTAAGAATGTCTTCTTAGGGTTAAGTCCGAGGCCAGACATTCAGTTATCAGTTCAAAGTTCCTGAAAAATACTTAGAATATAAAGTACTGTAATTTTTTCAGGAAATTCATCTAATAATTTATTCATTATCTGAAATCTGTCTCTGATCTATATTAAATATTTTATGTGAAAACCCCATCGACTTCTTTAATCATATACATGCTTATTCATCGCATAAGCATTTTCAGGCATCTAATGAGGACGATTATTTTTCAATTTCTTTCCGAGCACAGCTTTAATCAAACATTCAGTAGAACGCGATCCTATACAAACATTATAAGTCACTTAAGGGCCATATAATGTAATGATGTCAATTTGTATTGCGATCCATCATCTCTGATGAGATCTTCATGTACATGACAAGTAGATTACTGTAGGACAAACAGTACATACACCATTAAGGAGTATTATCTTCGAGTATGCCCAGCTAAAATCTTGATCGTAGTCTATTTACATTGAAAAACTGTTTATGGATATTTGTTTTTTCGATTGAAAAGAGGAAGCTCTTGACCTACTTAGTTTTGTCACTGTCGAGTCTTCTCATACTCCCTTTTTTTCTCGAATATGAAGAAGGTTGGCCGGCAGCGCTTAGCGCAGGTAGTTCTTCTATGTAATCTTAATAAGGTGAAGAGTGCTTGGAAGAAAGTTTCTGGAATTGGCGACTTTATTTTAAGGAGTAAAAAATGTATCCCCTAACAAAAAGCTTGTAGCTTGTTGTAAAAAAATGTAGCTTGTTGGTCTTGTGGTTAGGACACTCGCCTCGTGATCCAAACGTCGCGGGTTCGAACCTCACTCCAGACTAGCAAGTTAGTCCTATTTTCATAGCACAAGCGTTTAGCTTAGTTTGAAAATAGTAAGAATATTGATGTGACACGTATTCCATGTTCGCATCTCTATTTAAAAAAAAAAAAAAAAAGAAAAAAAAAAAAAAAAAAAAAAAAAAAAAAAAAAAAAAAAAATCCACGGTTAAAGATTATAATGAAGCCGGGTTGTTTTAAATTTTAGAAATACAATTTAGTAACGCTAAGGTGAGTTGGTCATGTGCAGCACGTGGATTTGGACCAACCAGCGAAAAAAGTCCTTGAAAAACCGTTGTCTAGAGGAGTATGGAAAGACCTTTAGGTTATTGGACGGCTTAGGGTTACACAGGCTACGAATTCACTCAGAATCATAATTTGGAGCAGGACAGCGGAGGATATAGCTTAGTGTACAGGTGCGTTCAGCTGCACCCAAAATCATTATTCTTAATTTATCACTTTTCATAAGCATTTTAACGTTATTCATAATATTGTCACGGGTTTTGGCTGCAAGCATAAATAAAAACTGGAAATTAGATAGTGATTTATTCACTTAACACGAATTAAACTTAACGCTTTTTTTTAAATTACACTATTTTGCAATATATCACTCCTATATGAACACTTTACTATCGCTGGGAATACTTTATTTAACATTCACTAGAACATTCCATTCTATTCTCGCACGTATTAGTCGCATTTATTTATTTCGTCATTATCGGTAAGTACTCGCCCAATTATTTCGCGCAATATCTATCGCTTCGAAATTTCACGACTGGGCACACTCGGTCGTCGTCCAAGATGCATTGTTTTTATTTTATATTTCCGTGAGGACATAAGGAACTGTATCTAGAGTCACAAAAAATACCAGTAGTACACGAGCAATCTACAGAAATAGGCTTCTGACATGATGAGGGGAAAAAATTCGACACGGAAGAATAAGACACCGCGAATAAGGCTTCTCCGGAATAAGTAATAGTCAATTGAAGGACCACATATTTGCCGAGTGAGGAATGGGCCGCATTAATAACGCGCGGAGAACATCTCCAAATCCCCGAATCTCCTCGTCATAGCACAAAAGCCCCATTGTGACGGGGCTTTTAGCGTATTAGTTTGCATCGCAAGGTCGAACGCCTCCGTAAGACACATTAACGATAATTAATTGATACATCTCGTGTACCCCGCACGCTCGCGGGCCGGGAGATTAGGTACGTTATAAGTCCCTAATTATCGTGATGAAAATTTATTCCGACTGCCTTCAGACCGGAATTACTTGAGAATGTTCGCGTTCTCCAGCTGTCGAAATATTTATCTTCGAAAAAAGTGATACCCTATTGATTAACTTATTTTAATCAACTAGATTCGAGCAGCTCTTCTGAGCTCGGTTGGCAATCTTTATGGAATAATTTTGATAGAAAGAGTAGAAAATACGAAAGAAAAGAAAGTGGAAGAGGATGGATGGATCAGATCTTCTTTTTACGAGTGTTGACGCAATTTTTTTTAGCGAAAAACCAAAAACTTTTCAGTGCTTTTTGTTGAAGGCTTACAGCAAGCCTTCGATGTCCACGATTTCTTTTGGAGCTAACGTTGAGGAAGTTTTTATATATGTTTTATTTAAAAATTGTTAGGGTGAAATGAATAGAAGTTCTTCTTCTTTAGTCTGTCTGCAACCAGGTTTGCCCTACGTATACCATAAACTTTCTAAGTCTGCTATTTATTTCGAAATTTAGCTTTAAAGAACTTTACACATGAGGTTTATTTAATAAATTTTAAAGTGAGAATTATTGTAGTGAAGTTCTTCTTCTTTTATAGCCTGTCTTCATCCAAATTAACAGTATGTAAAACACTTTCTAGGTCTACCTTTTTTTGGAATTTCACCTAGAAGAAGTTTGTACATGTGTTTCATGAGAAATATTGTGGTAAAGTATAGTGAAGTTATGCGAAGCTTTCCTTCAATACAATTGCATGTTAATATGTTACTTTTTTCCCCAAACTTATTTGAAAACATTTCTATACTTATAAATGAAACATTTCTTAAATTTTGGCATTAATTTTAAACGTTTTGAAATATTTTTAATATGCCTTGAACATTTTAATAATATACATATGAGCCGACGTTATGTACTTAGAATAAATAATACAGAGAAAATATATATTACGAAAAATGCGACGACGATATGTGATTGCTTAAAGCTAACGCTTAAAAATAATAAGAAATTTTAATGCATAAATTTACATTTAAATATCACGATTTTCTTCACATACGAAACATGTACTAAAAAATACTAACTTAAGAAATATCGATTTAGAATTCTTGGCATCGTTGCGTGACGACTAGTCCACATTTTTCTTGAATTGTTCATTTTTTATCTAGCGGAATAAAATTAGAGAAATTATAAATGGGTGCGAGATCGAGTGATACATAATTTAACAGAATTATTTTTTTTTTCCAAAGCTTACTTATTACCAAAACTCTTATCGCGCTTCTAGTCAATGTAACAATTGATTCATTTTAATATTTTCGGTTGAGTAAGTTCACCTGAAAAATTACTACGTTCCTTACATTCTTTTTAATTAATGTTTTACTTAAAAGTTATAATGTATTATATTTAAAGGTCGTTATATGTTATGATTAGGCCGTCAATTATAAACTTCGATAGCTGTGTATGTGATTTGGTTTGTTCTTATTGTACTCAAAGATTAAGTTCAAACCGTAGAAACTCTAACAACTTACCTTGCTATGGAAGGCCGCTTGTTGCGGTGCGGAGAAATCGAAATCCTGCGTCTTTTTTCTTCTGATTTTATTACATAATGTCTAATCTTCGTCACCAAAACAGTACACCCGTTATTTTTGTCTCCAATATTACATTTTCGAGATTTTCAAAAGTCAACCGTAATTACAAATTTACCAGTGAGAACTTGACACCTTTAGTTCCGTGCGCTGCCACCAGGTCACCGAGATACCTACTTATTCGAATATCTCAAAAAAAATATGAAAAGACCATGTATGTGCATATTGCTTGTGAATTAAAACGCCGAAATAAGCTCTACACTTTATAATATGTAATCAATATACATTTATAAAAAGAAACCCGTGTTTCCCTACCCGCTAAGTTTTCTCCACAACCAGATACTACCACCCTCTGGTGGTTATGATTGTGGATAGCCCTTGGTGTCACATAGAAAATATGCGAGTTTGGTGGGGGTGGCTGTGCATGGGTGGGAGTGGATGACAAAAATGTGCTTTCTAGCGCATTATTTTGTTATGGAAAGGCCGCAAACGCTTCAAATTGTTTCAAAATAAGCGCGCCGACTATGTCGGTGAGTCTAGAAGGTTCCGGAAAAACCTGCTCTAGAAAGTTCTGGAAGGAGAAGGTTCTAGAAAATTTCCGAAAGTTCTATAAGGTTCTAAGCTGAGTGGCGGAATGTGTCGGTGTGTCTAGAAGGTTCCTGTACATTCGATAAATTTCTTGAAAGTTGTGGAAGGATAATGTTTTAGAAGGTTCGCGAAAGTTCTATGACGATCCAAACAGTGTACTAAAAATCTACGCGTGCGTAGCCGCGCGAGCACAGCTAGTACTCTTATATTGCTAATGCCCATAAGTGGAGGTGTCACGGACTAAGCGGGGCAGAAAATGCTACTTTTATCTCATTGCTGTTACTTGACTTGTTGTGCGCAAGCGTCGTGGCTTCATTAATCCCATGTGGCAGCGCTCATTCGATATAAATTAGTGCTAATTCTCGGACATGCGCGTGAAACTCGAAGTGACACCGGTAGGGGTGAGACAAACATATATTTCTGCACTGTAGTGACTTCGCCTATTTCCAGACCCAGCTAGCAATATAGGAGTATTGCGTAGCTCTACATAAATGCAGTCATATAGGCGTACCCGAGAGGAATAATCAAATCATCAAATACTTCGCAAATACGTGGCAGCTAGCAGCTACTAAAGTAAAGTGAGAGATACTTGGATTTGTTTTCATCCAGCAGTAGATTGAAAACGGCTAGTGATGATTCGGATAATTAGTTCTACAACCCTTAAAACGATAAAAAGTAAAAAAAAATATATTATGTTAGGTATATTATTTGCACAATAAACCATTGTAATTTATGTACCCTGTCAACTGATTGACGTGAGCGTCTGACCGGAAAATGAGACTGTTGCTACTCTCATTTAGCAGTAAATATAATATATCACGATCGTTTGATATACTCGTATTAGGGTATTGGTATAAGTTCGAACAGTAATGGTACCTTCCCAGGACCACTCCAATAGCAAAAGCTTCCATATCAGTCCTACTCGATGGTCTCAATCAACATTTTGTACTGTTGTACTGCTCCGCACTGCTCGTGTATACCGTTGCGAAGTGGCACGAAATGGAGGTATCTCAAAAACTAACAAAGTTATAGAAATTTAAATTTGCATTTCGCATGAACAATTTAGTTTCGTCCGGTGGAGTCGCGTGACGTCATCTCTCGTACCCGGTGTACATCGCGGCTCGTACTAAGACGCCCGGCTATGCGGAAGAGTGACGTCACAGGCGAATTGGATGTCAATCATTCCGCGCAAAAATACTTATTTTCTAGCGTTATTATTCTGGCGTCCATCTAGCGGTAGTATTACAAAGTAATTTGAATTATCGTATCAAAATAAAAATTAATCAATTAATGAAAAAGAGAATTACATAAGAGGTCGATATATTCACGGAAATCTACAAGGCTCCTATAGCTTAGTGGTCAGAGCACCGCCCCCGGAAAGAAGGTGACCCGGGTTCGAATCCCGGTAGTAGCCAAGATATTTTTTTGTGGATTAGATTTTCTGTATGTCTTTCTAATTGATAAATTAATTTGGTTTTTAAATACTTATTTTCTTTTTTTTCTGTTATTTATTGACAGATTTGAATAATTTTTTCACAAATTTATAGTTTGTTTTAGTTAAATGTTACAACATATTAGATTATCAACACAATGAAACTATGCACAGGAAAGGAAGATTAGTATATTCAATACGTCTAATTATAATGAATATACCTAAATCGCAGGGCACAGAGCAAAATAAACCCAAAAACGTACTCGGGCGTCGCTTAAACATATTAGGGCGGGATTTTCAAATATGGGGCGCCCAAGATGGCGCTCGGCGGGGCCCTCGCACGTATGGAAATAGAGAAGATGATATGAATCGTTAAAATACCATTTCGGGGCGTCAAAAGGCGCCTTGTTTACCCGCGGTAATGACGCGCGACGCCATGTTTGGCCAAATATTACCGCCACATTATAATTCGTTTACTGAGCGCGGAGGAAAAGGATGCAACATGTCTAGGAATCATTTTATTATGTATATTATCAGCGGTTCAATGACGGTGGTCCCAAACGTGGTGCCTCCGAATTCCGCTGCTAAGGAGAAATGAAGATTGTGCGTACTTTAATAATTGGCCCTGAATATACGCATATTTTTGGATTATTGCATAATATTTGTATAATAATTGACATTTGTTTCGCGAAATTTTATATTTGAATTTGACGTTTAGTTAACATTCGAGGGGTTTAAAATCAAAGGCAGCAATATGCCACCTGCTCTCCATATATATATATATATATATATATATATATATATATATATTCGCTCATATATAACAAAAATTCGCTCGCGGAAATCTCAAACAAAACGTATATGCAGGGTTATTTGGAAAACATTAATAACCTAGCAGGACTATATTTCTGCCTTGATTATGAGTCGAAAATTTTCATGCTATTATGACATAATCAAATAAAATAATAAAAACCTTTGAATTCCTATTGGAAAATTTTCAGGGTTTTTATCATTTTATTTAACTTGTATTGAAACGAATGGATTTTTCGTAATCAATATAAGTTATTGTAATGATAGTACAACGTTTTATAAAAAATAAGTCAGAAATATTGAAAAAAAAATGCAAAATTTCATGTCGCATATCTACATGACTATTGATATTGGGTAATAGCTTGAACATTTTCGACTCATAATCAAGGCAGAAATATAGTCCTGCGAGTTAATTAATGTTTTCCAAATAACCATGTATATATCTATATGTATATATATATTTTTTTTCAATTGATTGAGCAACTTTGTAGATTGACATTTAAAAAAAAAAATATATATTATTTGTTTTAATCTACTTATAGTCATAAAGTACATATACGAGTAGCTTGTTGGTCTTGTGGTTAGGACACTCGCCTCGTGATCTAATGGTCGCGGGTTCGAATCTCAGCCCAGACTAGGAAGTTAGTCCTATTTTCATAGCACAAGCGTTTAGCTTAGTTTGAAAATAGTAAGAATATTGATGTGACACGTATTCCGTGTTCACATCTCTATTTATTTAAAAAAAAAAAAAAAACATATATTTAACAATTCAGGTGTTTATAAACTTTCGTCCAAAGATTGTACAGCGTTTTATATTGGAAAAACCGGCCTTAAATTCAATATAAGAGTCAAAGAGCATTTGAGATGTCTGAATAATCATGGTTTTTCTGTATTTGCAAATCATTTATTAGAAAATTATCACGGTTTTGATAAAGATTTGCGACTTTCTATTTTACACATAAATAATTTTGCTCTGAAATTGAATAATTTCGTATCACTAGAAGTAAGTGAAGAAAAAAACTTAACAAAATATTATTCACAATCAATAAAATTTAAGTAGTAGTCCAATTATGAACATTTTTCCAATAATTTTGTGTAATCAAGGACTTCAGCAATAATATTAATTTTTTTTTTTAAATCATTTAGAAAACCAAAACAAAAGACATCATTCATTTTGATATTTTAAGATATATAAAATACCCTGATGATGGAAAGATTTTTCTGAAACATGTAGGTGTAATTAATGAATATAAGTAGATTAAAACAAATAATAAAATTAATTTTTTAAATAGAAATAACTGTCACTACTCAAAAAAATTTCGCTCGAATCTATGAAATCTACATCTTATTGGAAATAAGTCATTAAAAACAATTGGAACCTCATTTTTCATTTTATATTCGTGTATAAATAAATATCTAACTTTTAAATAAAGATATTGCTCTGTTTGCTGCTTTTGCTAATTATGATATTTCATTCAAGAATTAATATTACTTTAGTATTGTAACGATATTGGCCTATTCAAATAGACATTGCTGAAAAATTATACGAAAATATCTATCTGCTAAAGTTTATAATAAAGAGAAGCTTCACAACCCGTTAAATACTCTATAATTAAATATTTGCTGGATAAGTAGGTGCGGGCGAGCTTTATTATTTCTGCACGCGGGCGTGTAAAGCAGGCTTTATGTTATTTTGTTTAACGAGATGGACCAATTACAGGTGCGCCGTTAGCACCGAATCTAGCCAATCAAAGGCGGTTGTCCACGTAACGAATCTGACCAATGAAACGCGTCCTTAGAGTTAGACTTTGACTTTTACACGCGAGTTGGAATCAAAGATGGCGCGAGATAGGGACTATTTTTAGGCGTTACAAATTAGAAAGCGGCACTTGAGTTTTCAGCTTGAAGGTCGGCGGAGGCTTTGTCGAGGAGAGTCAGTAAGGAAGATAATTTGGCTGGATCGAGAAAAAAGCCAGAGGTTGATAATAATTCAGAGAATTGGAACAGTGAACAGCTAAGCATTTTCAATATTATTTATTTCTATTGCCTTTTTCGTGTATTCAATTTAGAACTTTCTGGATCGTAACAATTATTGATACATGGTGTGGATTGTTTTGTTACGTATTTTGGGCCTAGGGATAATTATTACTATACGCGCTTCGGATTTAATGTACAAGAAATCGTACTGTTGCTACGGTGATAATTCCAGCGGGGGAATTATTGCATAACGCTGATGAAATATGTAATTCTGTCGCTGTTCATATGGAAAATCATTTAAATTTGATATTCATATATTACCAAAGATATAAAGGCTTTAAAATGGAATACTTTACTGACGAAGGGTGTTTTCGTGTTTGTTCGTGGGTTTTAAAATTCAGTATAATTATGTATATTCAATGTCGCGAGGTTCGGAATGTGCGAGAGGTTCTTCAGGGCGGATGTATTCTTATGCTAAAGAATGCTTTGTTATCTATACTGGCGATTGAATACACGGATTTCTATATGATTTGTATTGTTTGGAAATAATTGGGATCGGAGTATTTATGGGGTTTTGATATCACGATTGTCAGTGTGATATGAATTCAAATCGTACGAGGAATTTCCTACAAACAATATATTTTAAAAATGTTTCTGGATTTTATATTTATTTTATTAAAACATGAATGTGTGGTTTATTTGAACTCGTTACATGTTTGTATTGCGTATCATTAGGCAATCGTTGAAAACACGATTTGTTCCTATCAAGTTCTTATAAAGAC
>JADDOH010014666.1:0-12379 GCA_016648135.1 Agrypnia vestita | reverse complement strand
AGTCTGTCATTTTCGATGAGCGCTTAAGGCATCACTGATAAATAATAGTGGAGATTAACTAAAAATATAATTATTACTGATGCCGTTTCAAACATAATCGCTGTTTGTAAAATCTGATCTCTAATTAATATTAACAGATTAAATAAAGCCTTCGCATTGAATTAAATTACAATTTCATATTTAATTTGCAGTTGACGTCCAGAGAAGCGGAAAATAAATATCGTGAATGTTCTGGCAGCAATTGTTCTAAATTATTTGTTTTTCATTTTTGGCGAAATCTCTCTGCCAAAACTCAACCATTGCGCTGTGGGATTTCATTCGTTTTCAACATGATTTGTGGCTTGCATTCAAATGTGGTTCGAAGCTATCCCAAAAAAATGTCTGTATATTTATAAAATATATATATATATATATATATTAACTATATAATCATTAATTAGTGCATTCCTAAAAAAAATAAAAATAATTTAGATCTTCAATTTCATTTTCCCATATCTTTCTTCACGCTGTTTAAAAAAATATATTTGTACAGTCATTTAATGGAATTATTTTTAAAAATTACAATTTTATTAACCAAAATAAATAACTATTGGGTAAGGATTGTTTTTTTATTTAGGATTAGTTTTTTATCATCTTGAAGGAAATAGCATTTTTTTAAAACCGTTCGATTAAAAAAAAATTGTTTTTGCATTTAATATTAAAAATGTAACTTTATAATATTTTAATATTTAAACACATACTAGCTGTGCCCACGCGGCTTCGCACGCGTAGATTTTTAGTACACTGTTAGGATCGTCATAGAACTTTTGCGAACCTTCTAGAAAATTTTACTTCCAGAACTTGGTGGATAGCCCTTGGTGTCACATCGAAAATATGTGAGTTTGGTGGGGGTGGCTGTGCGTGGGTGGGAGTGGATGACAAAAATGTGCTTTCTAGCGCATTGTTTTGTAATGGGAAGGCCGTAAATGCTTCAGATTGCTTCAAAATAGGCACACCGACTGTGTCGGTGAGTCTAGAAGGTTCCGGAAAAACCTGCTCTAGAAAGTTCTGGAAGGAGTTCTGAAAAATTCCCGAAAGTTCTATAAGGTTCTAAACTGAGTGGTGCAATGTGTATGTGTGTCTAGAAGGTTCCTGTACATTCAATAAATTTCTTGAAAGTTCTGGAAGGAGAATGTTCTAGAAGGTTCTCGAAAGTTGACGATCCAAACAGTGTACTAAAAATCTACGTGTGCGAAGCCGCGCGAGTACAGCTAGTATATGAATAAATCTATGAATAATATAATGTTTTAACTAGTACAACCTCTGATGGGTCTTAGCGTCCATGAAAGTTTTTCTCTGTCGATCATTGCCACCGCACCCAGCCATTCTTTAAATGCCTTCTATGCAATTTTAAATACTTGCGAACTCTGGGCAAACTACAATAAGAAGAGCATAGAAAGACTTCGTATACAACGTAATAACGCCTTCCGCATAATGTTTGACCTTCTTCATTTTGAATTTGATATTATCTTGATCCGGTATTTTCATGGAGAGGCGAGTTCCTAGCTTTGCAGTCCTCGTAAGATCCAGGGTGGCAGGAATGAGGAAAGGATAAACAGCACAGAGAACATACTGACCACTCAAAATCGACCTGCCCCAGCTCGCTAAAGGCATTCTTCGGATAAACCCATATTATTAATATTATGGTTATTATTATTACTAATATTTTTTAAATTATAATTATAAATTATTAAAAAAATAAAATTATAATAATCAGGCCAGCCTCAAGCTCCTGTGTCATGTCGGGTGGGCTCTTCGTGTTCAGTTATCCTCATTTGGTCCAACCACTGGTCTCCCTATTTTAAAAACTTCGAGGCGCTTAGCTCAGTAAAATTCATATCCTAAAGCAGATCCAGAGTCTCGGATGCATTTTGTTGATAAGCGTAAGCGTATACTAAATACGCATTTCTAGACAACTGTTGGGATTTAATTCGAGTTTGTAAGTGGAAATAACAGTCAATATGCACATGTTTAAATAAATTTATATTACAAATAATGAAGTCTAATGGTTGTCTAATCCCTCGGCAGTGCCGCCCAGGATCAAGTCGAGGAGAAGGCTGGAGAATGGCTGGATTATCGGTAACGAGAGATAGACTACGGATAAGTTTAGTTAAGTCTCGGACGTACTCTACGACATTTGAAATATTTTGTAGGACGAGATAATACCCCGGGATAAGCTAATTGCGATTAGCAACGAAGAAAGACACTACAGTACAAATATACTATTTGCTTCGGCTCTATTCTAAAATGCTTTGGACTTGTATGATGGAAAATACCGACCCCAGCGGGGAAATGTCGCCATCAGGACCAAGAAAAAGTGTTATTTCAATGATTTTCCATGATTCAGGCCGGTGTTTATATTAGGTGTACCCATAAGTAATTAATTATTTAAGTGGCAACAAAAAATTTAACTACATTTAATTTTATTTCTAATCGACGTCTATCTAATAACGTCATAATCAAACCCTACCGGGCGCCCACTGATAGCGATCAGACAAGTCAAAATCACCATCGGAAAATTTTCAAAATCTACGTTGGCACTTATTTACTTTCAATACGTCTCCATACACATCACAAATTTTCTTTGTTGCGACCGTTGCATTAACACCCGATAGAAAATGAAACAGCATGCAATGACGTAAATGTTTTTCATTTAGTTGATTGTCCGCCATTTACAACAGAGTAATAAAAAAATTAAATTAAATTGTCACAAATCACAAGACCACGGATTATAATATTGCGTATAAAACACATCTTTACACGTTCACTTTACTGAGCTTGACTGAAGCAAACATTTCACACCAAAAATAATTGATTACTTATGGTTACACCTATTATTAAAAATATAAAATTAATGTAGAATCATCAAGAAGCATTAAGTACGAGTATATAAGCTAATCCTTCATTGACGCATTCGAGAGTTTTCTGTTTTGATAATATAGAGACGGTACCGAATAAATTATAATTATCCAATGAATAAAATATATCTCGCATAAATCTCCAGTCACGAGGAACCGAATGGAAAATTGCTTTCTGCGCTTATAAAGTGAATTAAGTCTTCTTGGTGTGGTATGGTAATGTTATTAAAGTGGCCGAGGCTACATTCGCTTCCAGATTACCGCCTCGGAGATTTCTGAAAGATCTCTTCTCGATTGGCCCGGAACCACAGTGCGTTTCGCTGTTTGAGGTTTCGCGAAAGGATGAATCCTTTTGTGCATCAGATAAGCTTAAGAATCTTCTGGATGCGGTTCGAGTGTTCCATAGCCCTCTTGGAAGAGGGTTTCATCGCGGGGCCCGCAGAGATTCTGGTTAGGCGACATAATAAAGAAATGTATGCCCCTCAGGATGACGATTGATTAATGTCTATTACTCTATTTAATATCTTTCCTGAGGACATATTTGAGTTTCCCGTGTCATTTCAAAAATGCCGCTGCTTCTGTGAAATTATACACCGAGGCTAGATGGCGTTAGTCATGCACGGCGACACTGTCGCGCGCCGGAGCGGGAGAAATATAATCCTTTTAAACTCTGTTACAATAACATTGCTCTGGTTTGAACGCAAACGGACATACGTATAATATAATAGATTCGTAATTTTTTTGTAATCATATTGTTTGTGTTATTATCCGCGAGAGTATCACCAGTCCATATTTATCTCCACGTGTTGTTCGTGACGTGGAGAATAAGAAGACCTTTAAGATACCTGCAAAAAACAAGGACTGACCAACTGCCTCGAGGATAAAAACTAGCACAGGTTAGTGGTTATTTTGACTTGATTTTGGTTGACTCATATGTTTTCTTCAGGGAGAAAACATAATCTGATATTTTGCATTGTCATCTTGAGAGGCATTACTATAAGTGAATATTAAATTCACGCCAGGGCGAAACAGCTATTTACACGCTGTCCGTGCGCCCATCCAGATTCTTTATTTGTCACATACTCACTTGATATATCTGCTTATACCTTTAGTCGTGAAAAATAAAACTATCTATATTTAGTATATATTTAGTAGTTTGATAATTGGTGGAAAGTTTGTGCTCGCTGTATTTAAGAGCTCGTTGAGTTTCAAAGCAAAACCAGAAGTGTGACAATATTGCACAATACTCCCCGACGCATTAGCGTCACGTTGCCGCTTATTCAGTCAAAAGGTGAGTGTTTGCGAAAGTTGGGCCTTCGCAGGGGCGCATTTTCACGAGGGCGGGCCTCTCGTTCCGGGTAACGTAATAAAAATAAATGAATTACAATAATTCAGCGGTACCATTTTCTGCCTCGGCATGCCTCATTTAAAATACGCATGAAATTTTGTGCGGAAAGTCATGTAATATTCATAGTTCCACCTACAAGTGAGTTTTTACAACAAATTTTTTGAAAGCTTCTTTGTCTCCGTGGGAGCTTTTAACGAAAGTGTACTTAGGTACGAGAAAATATTTAGCTTTGGAGCTGTTTTATGTAAAACTTAATACAATATTAAACGTAAATTAAAATGTATTTTGAACCGTCTTTCGACTAAGCACTGGTTAATGTCAATTTAGTCGTAGACGTTTCTATAATAATTGACAGTTGGGTCGTGAGTTCACATATTTCAATTTCATTTCAGTAATGAAAATCGTCATTTATTGGATAAAAAACATTAAATTGCTTGATACATACATTTATAACATATATAAATATAAAATAAAATGTAACAAGCCTCTCAGCCACTACCTACCTCGATAGATATTATATCTATATATATATATTATATATATAGATCTATATATATATAAAGTATATATATATATAATATATATATATATATATATAAGAAAACTTATTGTGAGGTAGATAGACTTTTTTATCATTTTACTACCGCAGACCGATACTGCATACACTAAAAATCAAGCATAAAAAACTAACCCATAAAAACAAGTTTTTACAATACTCCCTTTCACTTTGAATCAGGTGTCGTGGCTATATACGCGTAGGGCTGATTACTCATAAAGAATGATTTCAATTTGAAAAAAACCATTAAAATTACAAAAAATTCAAAATTATACTATAATTATTAATTTTTTTAAAACGAATATTTGTTACATCATTTTTATCATCGCCACGAGTCTGCCTGCAAAGTTTCAGCTCGATTTGACCACGGGAAAAGGGTTTAAAATCGATCCAAAGTTTTTTCGTCAGACAAGCAAGCAAGCAGAGGCTACGAGTTAAAAGAAAAAGAGTAAAAATATTATAAAATATGAAAATATCGAGCGAAATGCAAGAAAAAAATTGAAATAAATGCAAACGGTCGTTTTATAGTTCTTATCGAAACATATTGTTTTAAGAACTGCACAAAACTTTACAGACATGCGCACTTATAAAGTCCTCTACACTTCTCTTGTCAGACCTCAGGTTGAATATAACTCGATCATTTGGTCGCCTCACTATGTTAATCATTCAACGGCAATTGAACGAGTCCAAAAAAAATTTTTAAGATTTATTAATTACAAATTAAATATACGCTTGGAAGATATCAATTATGAATATCTCCTTAGTTATTTACAACTTTTAAACTTGTCTGTGAGACGTACTGTAACAGACCTAATATTTCTTTATAGGATCGTAAATAGTTTGATTGATTGCCCCCAGATTATTAGTCTGATCGACTTATATGCTCCATCGAGGTCATCAAGACACAGTGCATTGTTCTATTATAGTGGAAATGTCAGAACTAATGCATTAGTAAACTCTGTAATTCACAGATTACACTCATTAGGGAATGAGCATGCAGAGGCGGCTGACATTTTTGCTGATAGTATAACTGTTTCTAGGACAAAGCTGATACAATTGTTTACATCCCAACGAAATGGAAATGGACAATAAATCTTTCTATTTTACCTTTAACTATTATTATTTGTACCTTTAACTTTATTATTATTTTATCTTATGTTTTTCTGTATTATTATTATTACCTTTTAACTATTATTATTGTAACTTTTAACTGTATTTTTATTTTAACTGTCTTATGTTATTTAAAAAAAAAAATATTCTTTATATTGTAAAAGCCCATAAGGGCGTTAAATAAATAAATAAAAATAAATAAATAAATATATAACGCTAGATCCTCTGATCCTTGTTAAGGAGCAAACCTTTCGTTGGTCAGTTGTAGCTTTCGTTCTTTCAGCCCGATGTTACAAATGTTGGGCATCTATTCGGCTTGTTTCCCTACAAATCGAAGCGTAAGGCTAGTGAAGCGAAATTTTCAGTGCGCTTTTCGCTGCCGAAAAATCCGAGCACGACATAAATGGTATTCCCACATTCCGTTGGCATTCTAGAGGTTGCGTCGACTTTGTGCGAAATTACCATTCACATTTGAATAGCCTGGTATATTTACTTTCTTCATGGTATTTGTGCTAAAAACGGTCAAATAATTTATTTATTTGTTTAACACCCTTATGGGTTTTTACAAAATATCAAATAAAGAAATAACATGATACAGATATGCAGTTAAAAAATTCAAGTTTTTTTTAATTTTTTTACTTTATGTATTTTTTTATTATTTTTTTTTTTTTACATCTCAGACCCACAAAACATCACATTGATATTTGTCTGTAGGTGCATCAATACATATATATATAAATAAATTGTATTTACCAGAAATACATTCATATTAATTAATTACAATAGATCTTATAAACTCAAATACAAATCAACAATACAATACAATACAAGAAAAAATACAAATATTACCAAAATCAAAATAAGTCTCTTTTATTTAATAACATATTCATAATGTTCTTTGTCCATATTTATTTATGACCTTCGGTATTCTTAGTCCTTCTTTAACCGTAAATCTGATACTATGTTTATGTCCCATCTTCATGTTATCGTGTAATTAGTTTGTACCACAAGATAGCATCGACTTAATTAATTGGCATTAATAATTAACATTAATTCCTTGTTTCTTGAAGAGTTCCTGTATATCTTTAGTAGCACTTTCTTTATTTATTAATTTTATAGCTGAATTTTGAATATTTTGAATTTTTCTAATATAAGTTTTGCAAGTTAGACCCCAGCTAGTTATTCCATACCTTATTAACGATTCCGCTAAAGATTGATATATTGTTTTCATAGTCTGTATCGGAACATAGTATTTAATCTTGTGCATACATCCCAATACAGTTCTCAACCTCTTACATACCTTATTTACCTGAATATCTCATTTGAAAAATGTATCTACGGTAATACCAAGATATACGTATTCATTAACTAATTCAATTTTTTCACAATAACACGTGCATTAGTTACAAGTAAAAATCACAAAAGACAGATAGTTATAAAGATTACAGTAAATTAAGAGGATAAAGTACATATAATAGATTTGAGTAAATTAAAAACAGAAGTGAAAAAGAGAACTTTAAAAGGAAAGAAGGAGGAAGAAAAAAAGGAAATTTTATTTATCTATTACTATTTAGTTTGGACATTAAGAATTGTTTCAATTTATTCCTGTACACAGTTACACTGTCAGCAAAAATGTCGACCACCCCCGCATGTTCATTTCCTAATGAGTGTAGTCTGGAGATTACGGAGTTTGCTAATGCATTAGTTCTGACATTTCCTCTATTATAGAATAATGTTTTGTGTCTTGATGACCTCGGTGGTGCATATAAGTCGATCAGACTAATAATCTGGGGCAATCAGTAATGTTATTTATGATCCTATACAGAAATATTATGTCTGTCAGGGTACGTCTCACAGACATGTTTAATAGTTGCAGACGACTAAGGAGATATTCGTAATTGATATCCTCCAAGGCTACAGAAATAGAGGGCGTCCGCAAGTGTTTGAGGATGGCCCCGTTAAAAGCCGCAACAACCGTAGAACTTGTATGAGAAGATGTATGAATGTGGCTGAAGCAAAAGTGGTATGCCAGGATAGAAGATTGTGGCGTTTGTGATGAATCACCTGTTTCTATAGATTTTTTTTTTTATTTTATTATTTTTATTTTGAACTCTAAGATGATTTAAATGCTACGCGGGGAAAAATTGAGCTAAACTGGCCGTAGTATTGGAGCTACAAAAATTTGGGAATGATGAAACGCTAGTATTGGGAGGGAGTTAGTAGCGATTGATCGGATATAGGTTACGAGCAGTTAATATTCAATTCTTATAAAACATATTAATCTTGTGGTAAAGCCGCGTTTGGTACAAATGGTTGACGATCGGCGCGGTCCGAGCGGTCCACATGTGCTTCCCAAAAAAAATACTGAACACGGCTTTCGTAGATTTGGGTCGCGATTATTGCGTTTAGGGCCGTTAAAAAACCGATTAACGTCTACTCTAAGGTGACGATGATATTGACAGTTCCACGAGGTTTCTGAATTATAGACTTTTTTGCTGTGGTTTTGAAACCGCTTAAACGTCATTAATCGCCTTCTTAAGTGGATTGCCGCGCGAGAGAGATAGCAGAATATGAGCAAAGGCAAGGAAGGCAGGTTCTAATCGGGGGATCGCGCGAGGAAAACGCCCATAAATAATTTATAAGAATTGGCCGTGAAGCACGGATAAAACGTACACTATGTACCAGAGGGATGACCTTAAATGAGCGGATAATGATTTATTTTCGTTTCGCGGGAATCGGATAACGTAGGCAGATAGGAAAGTTAACTATAATTCCATTATATTTATCTGTAGACTGACGCTCTATCGAGGAGCGAATAATGATTCATTTTCGTTTCGCGGGAGTCGAATAACGTAGGCGGGTAGAGAAGTTAACTATAATTCTATTATATTTATCTGTAGACTAACGCTCTTCAGGCTTTTACAACAGATAGGTAATTGTGCAATGACGGTATATACGGTTAGGAAAGAGATAACGATAACGTGTAAGCATATTAATGGCACGACAAGAAAATAATATACTCGAATATAGATACAATATATTAACTATGTAATCACTACAAACCTGCCCTACGTTAGCGTAGTTTCAACAGGACGGGTAACGTGTATACGATTGGCTATTCTAGCTCAGATTTCGCCGGGTTTGCTAGTAATAACCACAAAACATAATTGGAACAAGTGTATTCAATTCAATTCAATTCAATTCAATTTATTTCATGATAATATGTACATGACAAACAAAATGTTTAAGGCATACATATTAGAAGTATATATCAAAAATGAAAATATTTAATAAATTAAAAATAACATAAATCTGGTCAAAGGTGTAGGAGAGTCCCGCTTCGGAAAACCCCCTCAGACACATGGAATATATCAATACCCAGAGCGATTTTGTTCAGCATGGCTGTGGCTCTTCCAACAGGCATAACCATCGGCAGGTTGGTCCTGTATATTGGAATGTGAAACGATCTATGCTGACGATGTCTAGTGTAATTGTCAGGAGCATACAAACCAATGCTCTGCATAGTTTGGGGATCATCAATCATACCGCGCAACAATCTAGATAAGAATATTGTAAATAAAATAATATGAATTTGCGGCTCATATACACATGAAATAAAAGGATAAAGCGTATGGGGATCTTATAGATGGATGGATAAATGAAACAAATATATATAGGAGTAAATGCAAGTAAAAAGCAAGCATATAAGTACCAAAAACATAGGAGAACATAGTGTGATAGAAATTCGAAGACGGGAGGAACAATAATGTGAAGTGGAACGGATATAGCAAGAGCATGTAATAATGATAAACGTACAAATACAGACAACTACTTGAGACCGATTCGACAGATACTAGCAATCTTTCAACACACTCTAAGAACATGGTGAGCGGTATATAGTTATCAGCGGAGGCGTCCAGTGCCTTGGCAATGAATGAGCACTGAATTAATCCGACGCCTTGCCTGCGGCACTGGAGGTTTATTTACTTATTTGTTTTATTTGTTTTCATTTATTGGGTTTCTTACAGCCACATAATTAATCAATCTTTGAAGAAAAGACAATAATTGATGCACAGAGTTTTGGGCCAATTACGCGAAAACACATACATACAATCGATAAAAGAATAATAAAAACATGTCCAATAGTGGGTTGTGTGAGTGTGTATCTGTGTGTTTATTTATTTGTTTATTTATTTTGTTTTGGGAAAAAAATTAAAAGCAAAACGATCTTAAAAATCTTCCACTGAATTTAAAAATTTAATTTAACTTACATTAATAGTTTATTGTGTTATAGCGAATAGTACTCTTCCAGTATTATATTGTTCGAGAATATTCACTGTCTATGTAACATAGTTATCTTGTGGATCAATCTTACTGCCAATAAAAATAATAATAAATGGTTACAAATTATGTTTAAATTCCGCAACGGAGGGAGCTAATACGTCCCTGTGCGCGGAGAGTCGCGGCCAAAAGACAGGATTCATTGGATGGTTCACGAGAAAAGATCGCCCAAAATTAATTTAAAATTAGGTATAGTACCTTTGGATGATTGTTATATCTAGGTATGCAGTGTGCACGTGGTGAATATATGGAAATTGATCCCATGATATAGCGGCCAAGAAACGTTAAATTTCCGATAAAGACGAGTGGAAATACGAGGGAACGGGGCATAATAATGGTAGATAATGAAGAAACATCAACTATGATTAGGGGAGTACCCGATAGATTGTAGTTACGGTTGATCAAACGACAATATGGACTGAACTTAGAAATTAAATATTAAAAATTAATTATCGCGCTTGTGAAGCGAGTTCAATTCGTCCGAAGCCACTGAGTCCGTCCCAAATAGGCACAGGGATGGAGACAGAGATGGCAACAGGAGGTGGGATCAACTGACATATCCGAGTGGAGATATGGTTTTTTTTTGCCAAATTGAATCTTAGGAACAAAGATTTTGGTTTCAAGGAAAGTAGGATATTGAAAATCCTGGAAACACACGACTTAGGACCTTTGGCTGCTAGGGGGGGTTTAAAATGTCAAGACACAGCAGAAATCAGGCAGTTGGTGTGAAGCGTCTACGGGACGTGAAATCCGCGTCGGTTGTTTTTTTGAGTGAAAGTTGCCGTCGACTTGGAGTGTCCAGTGGATATAGTGAAAATTATAGTTTGATTTCAAGTGAAAGTTGTGTACGGGTAAATATACTCTTCGACATTGTTGGTTGCTCACGTTAAAAGAAAAGGGGGGTACGGGTTTGATTTTATTTTATAAAGGGTAATTAATTTGGCATATTAGAACTTCGGAAATTACTGCGCTTTATTAAGTTGATTAGTCCGGCATATATAGAACTGATATTTGCAGATCTCCGGAAACTAGCTGTGCGTTATAAAGATACCTATTTTATGCTAAACACGCGGGAAATTGTTAATAAATCTTGTAAAAATACCTATCTTATGCTAAATACGCGAGGTCCTGTCAAAAGAGTTTTAACTCAGAGTACGGGTTTGATTTTATTTTATAAAGGTAATTAATCTGGCATATCGGAACTTCGGAAATCACTATGTTCTATAAAGTTAATTATTTTTGTCGTCTTACTAGGTTCACAGAATAATATTCGCAGAATTTCAGGAAACGGTAGAGTTCAAATTTAGTTAAATTCTCGTTTTACTAAGTATAGTATTGGCGGATCTCTGGAAACTAGCTGTGCGTTATAAAGATACCTATTTTATGCTAAACACGCGGGAAATTGTTAAAAGATAAAAGGGTTGTTACTAACAGATTCGATTTTAAATAAGTCTTATAAAATTACCTATTTTTGCTAAAATTTAATTAATTTAAATTGGTCACATTTTAATTTTTACATTTGTAAGGCATATAATATTTCGTTATATGAAATGTTTCGATTAGACCGGATTTATTTTAGTTATTGAAAGAATATTTAGTTATTTTAATAATCTTTTGTTTATGTTTAATATTAAGAGTCCGTTAAAATTATAGCGAATAAATTCAGGGATTAAAAAAATACGTCATGATTTAGCCTATAATAATCTAGATTTTCATTTCGTTTAAAATTATGGAGATCAGGGTTTATTTACAATTTCACAGATGTATAAGATTTCATTATTCTAAAAAAATTATATAAAATAATCTCGTGAGGGTCGGGGTTTATTTACGGTTTTACAGATGTACAAGTCTCACCATTTTATAAAGTATATAAAATTGCTTCCGTTCGGCCCGGGTTATCTTATATTATATAGGAAAACATAGGTCCCGCGCTATTAAAACATATAAAAACGTTTCATGTGGCCGGGATTATTACGCGCGTTGGGGAAAGTCTATAAGGTAAAAATATGTTTAATTTGATTCGGGTATTTTATATTTTATGAAAGATATTTGCCTCGCGGACTTAAACTATGAAAAATGTTTCAATTAGTTCTGGTTATACTCTAGGAGTGATGTAAACTTCGCGGT
>JADDOH010014665.1:0-68744 GCA_016648135.1 Agrypnia vestita | reverse complement strand
AATCATATAGAAATCCGTGTATTCAATCGCCAGTATAGATAACAAAGCATTCTTTTGCATAAGGATACATCCGCCCTGAAGAATCTCTCGTACATTCCGAACCTCGCGACATTAAATATACATAATTATTCTGAATTTTAAATCCCACAAACAAACACGAAACACCCTTCGTCAGTAAAATATTCCATTTTAAAGCCTTTATATCTTTGGTAATATATGAATACCAAATTTAAATGATTTTTCATATGAACAGCGACAGAATTATATATTTCATAAGCGTTATGCAATAATTCACCCGCTGGAATTATCACAGTCGCAATATCACGATTTCTTGTATATTAAAATCTGAAGCGCGTATAGTAATAATTATCCCTAGGCCAAAAATACGTAACAAAACAATCCACAACATGTATCAATATTTGTTACGATCCAGAAAGTTCTAAATTGAATACACGAAAAAGGCAATAGAAATAAATAATATTGAAAATGCTTAGCTGTATCTTCGAGTGTTGCTGCCTCTGTGACTCACTGATGATATTTCGGTCCTCTCTCCACAAGAGCCTCCGGCCGACGTTGATGCTGAAGAAAGAAAGAAGAGAGATCCTCGAATTTGTATGGCTTATATAGTCTAAATTTCTCGCCATTTTTGACTCCAACCGACGTGTAAAGGTAAAGGTCTCTCTCTTAGAACGCCTCCTATTGGTCGAATCCATTCCGCGGACAACCGTTTTTTTTGATTGGCTCGCTTCATCAGAATAAAATAACATAAAGCCTGCTTTACACGCCCGCGTGCAGAAATAATAAAGGCTTATAAGAAATAATAAAGGCCCGCACCTACTTATCCGGCAGATATTTAATTATAGAGTATTTATGAATTGTGGTGCTTCTCCCTATCATGAGCTTTTAGCAGATAGATATTTTCGTATAATTTTTCAGCAATGTCTATTTGAATAGGCCAATATCGTTACAACATGAATAAGAAACGTGAATTTCTACAAAAAGAAATTAGAGAGGCTGAAGTACTCAGGCTTAAGAATGAGAGTAGGCTTTTCTACAAAAACGTAAATAGCATGAGAGCCGAGTTTAAACCAAAAATAAATATATGCAAGGACGAGAATGGAGTGATACTGAGTGAAAAGCCTGACATCCTGAGGAGATGGGTGAGGTACTTTGACAAGGTTCTCAATAACAACACGGTAGAGGTGGAGCACAACACGATGGAGAGCACGGGAGATGTTCTACACTTTGACAGTTCTGAACCCCCTTCACTGGAGGAAGTGAAACAGGCAATAAGACAGCTGAAAAACAACAAATCCCCCGGGTCAGACGAGCTGGTGGCTGAATTATTTAAAGCAGCAGGTGGAGAGTTTATCCAATACCTGCACAACCTAATCCAAAAAGTATGGATAGAAGAAGAGATGCCCGAAGAGTGGAGATTAAGAATTGTGTGTCCACTACACAAGAAAGGCGACCAACTCGAGTGCTGTAATTACAGGGGAAGAACGTTGTTAAATACCGGCTATAAAATAATGTCCAACATCCTATACAAAAGATTGCTCCCAATGTCTGAGGAAATCATTGGCAACTACCAATGCGGCTTCAGGCCAGGCAAATCATGCATTGAACAAATTTTCTCCTTGAGACAGATCTTAGAAAAAACGTTAGAACACAATGTCGAAACTCATCATCTCTTTGTAGACTTCAAGGCCGCGTATGATAGCATAAATAGGAATGCATTGTACAATGCAATGAGTGAGTTTGGAATACCGCGTAAACTGATCAATCTGGTGAAATTAACAATGTCCCCAGTAACGTGTAGAGTCAGGGTTGGCAGTGATCTGTCCGAGCCCTTTGAAGCGCTCCACGGGGTGAGACAATGAGATGGATTGGCCTGCCTCTTATTCAACATAGCCTTAGAAAAAGTTATTCGTGACTCAGGAATTGAGATAAGAGCAACGATATTCGACAACTCTGTGCAACTTTTAACTTACGCTGATGATATCGACATAATTGCAAGAATTCCCGATGCGTTATGTAATGCCTTGATAAATCTTGAAAGTTCTGCCAAAAACATGGGTTTCATCGTAAACCATCATAAGACCAAATACATGGCCGTAGGATGCACCCAACAAATCCCAACTCTTTCGTGTATAAGTCAAAATTTTGAAACGGTACCAAGATTTACGTACCTAGGATCCTTGATAACAAGCAACAACAATACTACAGAGGGGATCCAGAAGCGTATAGTGAGCGCAAATCGCTGTTCTTTCCGCCTACAAAAGCAGATAAAATCCAGACGCTGTCCAGAAACACCAAGATATTAGTGTACAAAACGCTTATTAGGCCAGTGCTCACGTACGCAGCTGAGACGTGGGTACTAACTAAGAGGAATGAGCGAGTACTGGACGTTTTTGAAAGGAAAATTTTGAGGCGTATCTTAGGACCGGTTCTAGAAAATGGACTTTGGCACAGACGTTACAACAATGAGCTCTATACTCTATTTAAGGAGCCAAACGTCACAAAATTTATAAAACTGGGAAGATTTTGGTGGCTGGGTCATGTGGAGAGAATGTCCGAGTATCAAGCACCAAAGTCCCTGCTAAACTCAAGGCCAACAGGGCGAAGGAGCTTAGGAAGGCCAAAACTAAGATGGAGTGACAACGTCCTCAAAGATATCTCTGCCTTAGACCTTCGAAACTGGAGAGAGCTGGCACTAGACCGAGATGAGTGGAGGAAAATTATTGAGGAGGCCAAGACCCACCAAGTGCCAAGAATGATGATGATGATGATGATAAATAAAATTAATTTTATTAATGAAAAGTTTGAAAGAAATATCCATTTATTTTAAATATTTGGGGATCTGTGAAAACATTTACATATTTCAAATTTGAAGGTTTTTAGTTATTAAATATATATATAAAAGTTATTACGCCCTGAAAAATCATTTCACCTTGTGTTGAAAATTGTTTTATTTTTAATATAAAATTAATATAAAATCACTTTACCTTTAAAACTATCAAATTACAAACATGTAAAATTTTCAAATATACTTTTAATTTTTTTAAATAATAGTATATTAGATAATAACATAATAAGAAAACAAAGTTTTATTCTTATATCGATAAAGAGAAAATTGTATTTCAAAGCACAATTTATTGAATAATCAACATGTTTCTGGACTGGAAGGACTGATGTTTCCTTCATTAGGATACAACGTACACTAAAATTAAAATTTGAGGATTAGACATGACCAAAGCTCAAATTTTAAAGGTAACTATTTGAAAAAATGTCTTGGATATTTATAACGTTTAATTAACGTTTACGTTTTATTAAATATCCTATTTTTAATGTATTTTTATGTTATGTTTATGTATCTGCGTAAAATTTTTGAATTCTTGTAAATTATTATTTTTATACTAATAATAACATAATAACAGGAAAAATACATATTAACAATAAAGATAAAAATAATATGATGGACAACTCAGGAATCTACCAATTAACACGTAGCTCGTGTCCATCACATTATATTGGAAGGACATCTCGTAATTTTAATACTAGAATCAAAGAACATAATATGAGATGTCCTAATAACAACAATTTTTCCGAATTTTCAAACCAGCTCATAGAAAATAATCATAAATTTGACTCAAAAACAGGAGTGAACATATTATATAAAAAAAGTGAAAATATTCCTAGGGAGTAAGAGAGGGTGGGTTAAAAGAAAAAAAAAATAAAGATAAAATAATTTACAAAATAATCAAAAAAAATCTACGGACGTCACAAGAAGTTACGCACAGACAGGCAACTAAATTATTATTATTCGAATTGCGCGCGATATGTGTCCCCTTACAGCGTATCACCTTACAGGCCGCGTCGCTTATAAGCGATAGTGAAATCCTGTAGAACTATGTATTATTCAACCCAAGGACACCGCCGACTACCATGAAAATCAGACGTGAAATCGATGTTTTTTTCATTAATTGTACGGCGCAGAATATCGAGCCTCAGATGGCGTAATATGAGATGGAAAAATGTGAGTTCATCTCTAACAACACCAATAGTGCAAAACCGATAGATGCATCCACCAAGCAGCTCCTAACGTGACACCCATATCCATACACTTCTGGAAGAGCCCGAGGTTTTTTCCTTCACGTTTAAGGTCATCGTTCTGAGAAGAACGATGTTCCATTCCTCCCAAACCCGCTAGCGTATCCTCTCTTGCGTCCATTTTTGACAGTTAAAATTTGAATTTAGGTATTCAAAGCACCACTGCTGATAATGGAATGACGTTGCAACCTGAAAATAGTGCAAATTTCATATCACTAGAGTGCACCGATCGAGAGTTTTGTCTACTTCAGACAAACATACGTACTTGGTTTACAATTTAAAAAAGTCCCGTCGTGAAAATCTTACACAAATAAATTTAATTAAGTAATTGAGACAAATTAATACATATTGTTTTCATTATTCCATTCTCCTGTACCTTCACGCAAAATCCCAGAAAGGGTAAGAAACGATTATGGTAATGTACATCATCTCATTTTACAACCTCAATTTAGGCAGTGGTGGGTTGTGAAGCCTCTTCAACACACAACATAGGGCAGAGTGAGCAGAAAAAATATAGAAAGTAAAATAGAAAGTACCAAGATTGGAAATAATGGATATTATGAAGATTTTATATGATATTTAAACTCCCTCGAGAACAAAAAAATGTGACTATTCAGCTGAACTGCAAAGACATTTTTCGTAAACTTCTCTCTTATGCGATAATATAAAATTTCAACTATTTTTTTTGTTATATCAGTTATTACAACAAAATAGCAGGAATCTTGATTCTACTCTACTAGAAGAACTTCTTTTTTGGCACTTATTTTGTACGTATTACAAACAAAAAAATAGAGTTGCGCATACAGAATACGTCAATATCTATACTTAAAAACACATTTTTCGTGATATGAAAAAAAGACTAACTCATTGGTCTGGATAGAGGTATAAATACATGACCACTGTTGTCACCGTTATTTAATACGAGCTCAGCTAATTAAAAGTTGTAGGAAAATACAAAAAAAATTGTAAATAACATAATGAAAATTTAATAAAAATATATAATACTTGGGAACCTACAAAATGACCCTCTTATTTATCTATTGTTCTTCGAAAAGGACATACGTTAATGTATATTAAAATGTATAACTTATCTAATCATGAGATTGTGTATCCACGATTGAGCATCAGATATATATATGGACGTGATAAGGAAATGTGACTACAGGAGCATGTAAAAATCTCGACTGTACCTACTCATTACACTTTTGAAAAACGATCAAAGCAGCTTCCTCTATGATTATAATTTAGTTAAAAAATGAAGCTTTTGAAAGAACCTAAAAACAGATGCCTTAAAAATTTTGTACAAATGGTGCGTATCTCTTGAGCTGAAATAAATGTACACTGATATATCGAGTACCTAGTATGACTATCGGCGTACAATTGCGATTTTCTGTAGTATTATATTGCTCTTTAATCGAAGCCTCCACCCTCATTATCTCATTTTGAGTGGTGTATATAAATATACATTTTTCATTAGATATTTTTTTATTTTCTCTTTCTTTCAATAATATTTTTTTCATCTGCTTAACATGTTTTATTATTTATGTAATTTGTGTATTTATATGGCAGACCAGGTTTTGCACACTCAACCTGATTACGCTGGAGTTAATTTAATATTTTTATTGCAGGTGCGCTTTGTGCGTCCCAGGATCACCTCATTCCACAGTGTAAGATCAAAGTTTAAGATATTTCAAAATGCGGACTGAAATTTACTAAAATCTTTATCAAAATTAAAATATTGGTTTCTCCGAACATCGTTTCAAAATGATTTGATTTTAATTATTCTCTGTATGTTACTTCTCATGTCTTCCACGGTAATGGTTTAATCTGTGCTGTGGTTTAGAAAGCAAAGAAAACTATACTAAAATCTAAATTCATGAAAATGAGAGACGAGAATTAAGTTTTACGCGAACCAGTTTTCACAGACAGATTATGTTTGAAAATATTTCTCTTCGTAGATCAAAACGGGCTACGCTTTGATTAAAATAATTTCATCACTAAGATTTGTTTTCAACTATAATAAATGGGTTTATTATATCTATTCTACTCATATATCAGCAATGGTGTGTTACTTTCATATATTTTCCAGAAATTATAAATGTCTGTCCATTTAAAGTTATGTTTTTTTTAACATGAATCATATGAAAAGCTCATGTTTTTTAAACCTAGACTACTAATCTTATTTTTCAGTAATACTGTCACTAAATATTAGTCCTACAAACTAACAAATTGAAACCTCAGTATTTTTCAAAATCAAAGCATTTATTTAGAAAAAATCTACATAAAGTATGGAATGTCCACTAAATTAACACATTACTAAACAAAAAGTTTAAAAAAATTATTCTTGGCAGTCAGCACACACTGGAACCGATACGATTATTAATATCTCAAGTAAAAAAATACTTAATACACAATTGTAGCTTGTTGGTCTTGTGGTTAGGACTCTCGCCTCGTGATCCAAAGGACGCAGGTTCGAATCTCACTCCAGACAAGCAAGTTAGTCCTACTTTCATAGCACAAGCGTTTAGCTTAATTTGAAAATAGTAAAAATATTGATGTGACACGAATTCCGTGTTCCCATCTCTATTTAAAAAAAAAAAATTATAGTATCAAAAATACGGCAGCAAATTTCGGGTATCTCATACCCACCTCACAGCCGGTGAAACAATTTCTCACTTCATTCACGCCGGGTTAATGAGGGATAGGATAATCCATTTTTACATCACGCTATGATATCTTGGAGATAAGTTGTAGGTATCCTGTTTAAACATTTCAAAATATAATTAAAAGATTTTGAAAATCAAGAAGGACTGCACATTATGTCATGCAGGAACTAGTCAGCGCTAAAATACGTCGGAAAGATCGAGAACTTGAACGGTTATAAATTACACCGAAGCGTGACGAGAGCATACACAGTGAGGCAGGCAGCGAGCGGGTGATCGAGTGCGAGTATTGTCAACCAGCGATTTAAGACCAGAGCATCAGCTTGCCTGCAGAATATTTGGAGTAAGCGAATCAGTGTTATAAAGTGTTCCACAGATGAGCAAATATTCTAGAAGACGAAAAAAGTGTTCCATAAACGGGTGAAAAATGGAAAGGAAAAAGTCATGTTTATTTTTAATTTTTTATACGAATACTCATATATATAAATTATCAACGGATCATTATTGATTCTGATAAACAGTACAAGTATGACATTAAAGTATATAAATATGTTACGGAAAATAGTTTTTAATAGTTATGAAATTAGAAATGAAATAATAAAAAAATTAGAAAGGTGCTATTGTTGACAAGTTATGCGGGACAAAATTACCGCAATAGTAAAGAGATCATTGGTTCCATGGTTAAATAAGACAATCACGATCCTTTTGATGCCAAATAGCATTTCTACATTGTTGTTGGCCTTATATTGTTATATTTGACACTCCTACATATGTCCACGCTTATTTTCCATTATATTTTAAATCTGCGACTTGCTATTGCAAAAATGAATAAGTACTTTTTTCATAACTACTATAGAACTACTATATTTTTATTAAAATTATCAGATATTAAGCGAAAAAATAAATTTTCGGAAAAACGTTCGATATATAGCGCGTAATGACGTGACGAGATGTACATATTATTGCAAAAAATCTTTTGGTTCATCTCTCGTTTGGCTGCTTAAAATAACGAAATCGTACGATTTCGTTATTTTATTGCTATTTTTTTAAACTTGCAGGGTACGCATTACATGCATAGTTTTTGGAGAAATTATAATATAGGTGTTTTGTATTTGGATGGTGTTAACTTTTAATTACAGGAATACGTAAACATATTATACAAATGTAAAAAATACAGTAAATTGTCCTATAATTATGAAGAATTTACTATTGAATGAAGATAAATATATATAATTAGAAAATCGTTCAATGATATTGTACTGTAAAAACAAATTAAAGCCGATATCAATATGCTTAAAATAATCACGATTTTTTTTCAACAGAATCGCGGCGAGAAAATTTTAGTCGGAAAACCAATTTTCATCTCCCGAGAGAAATATGTTTTGGAAATGTCTTCGTCCGGTTACTCAATTACCCGCGGAGGTTTTCAAATAAAGAATTCCAATTTAAAAAGTCGTGGTTTCTGGAATAAAATAAATTTGAATTTAAACCCTGGAGTGGATCATTCGTTTAATAATGCCGTCAATTTAGCATATGTTGGGCTTATCACCGCCGTTTTCGGGAAAACTTTCGGGACTCTGAGTAAACATGGGGAAAAGGGGAAGCCCGGGTAATCCGATAACAAAGCCGCTTAGGCCAGTTTCAGAGTTTTAAGCCACATTTCAATAATCATTAGCGCAAACTAATATAAATATTAAATTTGGGTTTTTTAGTCATTTAATTAAGATCAAGACGACCATTGTTGCGCAGAAGTTTAATTCTGCGAACGTTTGATCTCGTGAAACGTGATTTGGGCAGTGTTGGACTATCCGAGACAAAATATTCTATTTTTTCTGGAATATCTTGTAAATTTAAAAAAACTCTTCATTTTATTTTCTACATTGCTTCTAATGTCTTAACCATAAAAAGTGTATTCTGTAATTTATTATTCCCCTAATAGTAATAAAATGTTTTAACATTTTATTGTTACATCAATATTATATATAAGGGTTATTAATAACCGATTAATAATCTTTTTATTTTGTGACATACAAAATATTTTTATTATGTATCTCGCAAAATAAAAATAAAAATAATATTTAAATAGAATATTAAGCGAATTATTATTGATAAAAATGGGTATTGAGGAGCTGCGCGTTATATGTATGTTTGTGTTTATATATATATAAAAAAAGTGTAGTAGACAATGATTATAAATCCAACGAACTAAGTTTGCTAAAATTATTACACAAAGATAGCTTGAAACTAATAAATAATTGTGATGTGGCGTTTTTATAAGTACTGTCATGGTATTGTGGCGGTGGAGTATAAATCAAACACATGAAATTTATTAAAATTTTCCTAGTAAATGAAAATCACTGGAGATGTATTCTTTAATTTATAATATCTGCAATATTAATCATGTCATTTGTGCTTATTTAGGAAAAATAAGACTCATCTAATTTTTGTTTGTTAGATATGTATCTCAAAAACAAATCTGCATGCTTAATTCAAAACTCAATTTTATTAACTCATTCAGTTGTTCCTTTCCCCTACATATTTGTTGTCTTTTATATACGATACATGCATTATTTCATTCTTAAATATAGCTATCAACTTTATATTGCAATGTATCCCAAGAAACTTTGCAACGCCAGAATAAATATAAAATGTCTTTAGAAAAATTCATATATTTTTATTTCCAACTGTTTTTGTATTGCAACTTCACAGTAAAATTTGTTTTCGTTTTAATAAAACATGTTTTTATAAGGTAGTTATGTAGACAAATCTTAAGAGAAGTTAAAAAATGAACATTGACAGGTCAACGAATCGTGACAAAAAGCATCCCCTTGTTGACGATCGTAATTTTCCTAAGACGTTCTTTATTTTTTTAAATAGCTGTCCCGAGTTGCACGGCCGCCCCCCTTCCCCTTCATTTGAATGCAAATGTGACGCCGGCGGACCCTTCAGCGGACCGGCACGGCCCTGCGGGAAATATAGGCACAGCCTCAAGGCTGGGTCGCTACGTTATTTTCCAGAGGTAACCCGAAGGCTTCCAGGGGTAGAGATACGGCAAAGATGTTGTTGCTGACTGAGTATGAAAACAATATTCTTACAAATTTGATTATTATTCATGAATATGGTGTCCTGAAAGGTTGTATTTCGAATAGATCGTTTTGACGGAACGCGTTAAAATATATTTACCTACAAGTTTGTGCGTGTACGGTATACATTATTTATGGATCGGGAGTGAAAATTAAAGAGATTATTCGTGATTATAATTAAAATGGATGGAAAACAAATTATATATTTCTGCATGGGTTTAAGTACATTTTGTGTTTTATTACTTAAGTTTTGAGAGTTTCAGGATCTCTCTTCGACAGTTGAAGTATTGATTTGACTACATTCAAATATATCTATTTTTTTTTTTGTAATATATAGGTATACCTAATTTTTTTACCTAAATATATACCTGTATTTTTTGTATTAGATGGACATATAAATAATTAATTAAGTAGGTACTGAAGAAATGAGGTAGACTTAAGGGTATAAATGTGGTTGTGAAGATAATATCGAAAGGCGAAGAGAAAGGTTGGTGAAAGTAACCTAACGCTAACGCTAAAATTGATGCTGATATTCTTGCAGGTACCCCATCATCATTTTACAAGCCACTTCTACACAATATCCATTTTTTCGATAATAACCTAAAACCTCAGAGACATTTTACCTATTACTTTTTTACGTATTTGTACGTGATCGCACTGCTCTTCAGTCTACTCTAGCAAAAAGCACAGACTCTAGTGTGTGCATGTTGCTAGAGTAGACTGAAGACACTTGTTATTTCGATAGTGGGCTGAGTTTGAAATAAATAATAAGATAAATTATTTATTTGTATTTGTACATTATGTATTTTGTACCCAGTGTTCTATTATTGTTTCATTAAAAATAAAATAATGTAAAAAAATATATTTTTGAGCAAGTTATCACCAGAGTTCAATTTTTTTTAAATTTTAAAAAGACAAAATTATTCAATATATTTTCACCTTAACGCGTGACGGGGCGGAGAAGTTTAACGGTAAATGAATGAAAGTAATGATAATTATCCATGATGTCATTCACGAATTCAGAAAAGTTATTACTAGTTATACAACAACGGTGCTCTCTTAGTCTATGTTGAGATTTAAAGAAGTTTGATCATGGTGTTTACTATTAAAATCTCCACATGAAACTTCATGAGCTCCGCATTTATCTAAAGTACCTATCTATATTTGATTTTGAATTGAGGAACAACATCGTGTCTAAGTATTTATCAGTGTAATACGCGGGTCTTGATATTGGTAGGATGCAATTTTATTATTTATATAGATACTAGCTGTAACCCATCAAAAATGACGGAACATTGTTTCGCTTATTTGCTAAGCGCTAGTATATACCTTTAATTCTTTAACAGCATAAGAAAAGATTTTTCAGTTTAAATAAAATTATCACATTGTATGCGACCTAATTGTTTGATTCGCAGTGGCATGCGATATTTACCATCTTAGTGGTTACTCGACTTTATTAGCGGTATAACATGTAACACTTTTAAGCACAGGGTGATTTCAAAACTATTGTCATGTCAAATATTTTTAGCATTTTCACAAACACAGTGGATATAATTTTTCATACTTGTTACACTGTATTGTTAATTTAAATCATAAAATTCAGACCCTCTATGTCACACAAAGTGTGTAACAAGAATAAGGCAATTGCATCTTACTACTAATTTAGCTGTGCCATTGCATCTCAGTCTACGCCTGGTACCTACTACTTTTGTGCATTGATATATCAGTGTTACCCTACTTTTTGACGATTAATTTTTTCATTTATTTAGTAAAATAATTAAATTTTCGAGTAATTTCAGGTAAAATGATATTTGCATGCTCTATATTATATCTTACTATATACTATCTATTGGATGTCTCCATTGGATTCTTCGAAATTGAATAAAGAATCTCCTTGGGACAACTTTTAGTTGTAAAGTCAAAGCCTTCCAGGTTTTAAAGCCATTGGCAATGTCATCTGCATTTGCACAAATTCCCAACTGCTGAAAACACGTCATTATTAATTTATTGCTCATTAAACTGCACTTCTTTCATTATTTAATATAACGCGAACATCAAAATAATTTTGTAAATACCTATATTTTTATTGTGCTCATGCTTTGGTATTCAATAATATCAACATGTTGTTACTATCCATACATATGATTCTATATATATAATCTTTTTAATTTTACATTTAATAATATCTACTATTTTTACTTTACATTTTTTTTATTTATCTCCTCAATTAATTGAATAATTTTATAAATAAATAATTATAACTTTATTCTAGAATGTGGAGGAGGTTCGTGCAATCCCACACATTTCGTATAAAAGTAGGTACATACATTAAAATGTTATTTAAAATAAAAGAGAAATAAGAAAATCGTAAAAAATAGAGGAGAAAACCATCAGTATTAAAAGAGAAGAAAAAAAACAAGAAAACAAGTATAGTATTAATATTAACATTAAGAAAAGTCATAGAAACATATCGTTACATATTTTTTACAGGAGTTTTACAGGACTTTGTTTTATATTAATATTATATTTGTATCATTATTTAATAAATGGAATGTGTGGGACTGCACTAACCTCCCTACATACCTACTGGAATAAAGTTAATAATTATTATTTTGTATTATTATATTATTCTGTTCTCACTATATTATAAGCTGCTCATCTCGGCACAGTTTCTTTCTAGTGAGATAAGTGGCTCCTTTTCCTACCCGTATATCAAGATCAAGATAAATAAATAATAATAAAAAATGATAATTATTCATGTCATATCAATTTCGCAGTTCCATTTACTTGATGATTCCATACCATTTTTTGAAACCCATTAATTCATAATATAAATTATATCTCTTGAAATCAACAGTCAATATTTTGAATTGACAATATGATTAATAGAGTAATAAATATAGTATTCTTATTGCCTGCATCTTACGTAGAAACGTTGACGTAGGAATAATATTTTATTCAATTTAAAAAGTTTTTAAATTGTCATTGAAGCAATTGGTTAAAGTATTCATCTGCTTATAAAACATTATCAAAAAATTTCCTCCAAATTTTTTTCTAAATAGAATTGTCTTCAGTTAACAAAAAAAATAATTATGTTAATTTGTAACCACTGAGATTTTTTGTCTACCGGTTTTGAGATGTACCCCTCTCTTCGCTAGGACAACACTACACCAGCATGTAAATAAAACTACACACCACATAGCAGTATTCATACATTAACACCTTCACAAAATATTCGTCATATGTATATTAATCTGACCGAAGGCTAACTTGCACTACGGTGCCTACCATAAAAGGTCAAGAATATGAGAGGCAGGGAGAGTGAGAGGGTTTGTTTATTTGTTTGTTTTCGGTTAATTTGTAGGATTTCAGATTTTACAAAACTAATTTATCTCTTGTTGTAATTGTTGACAGTTTCAAAATAGAAAACATTTCATTTTATAATTTTGTACAATCTGTACAATATAAGGTAATTTTTATCCATTCTAATGACATTCTTCTATTGCATAATAACTTTATGTCATTATTCTCGTATACGCGCAACGATTTTCTACCATTAGAACAGCGACTTTCTAGTTGGTCCAAGCGCTAAGCCGCTTGTCTAGAAATCCGATAATCGTGTGTTTGAGCCTCGCAAATCTATACCTATAAAACTCAATGTCTGTCTGCCTGTACTCTATACAAATGCACACCGTTTGTCCGAGTCTATTCAAATTTTGCAAACTTATCATTTCCCCCCTATTCTCCCACCCCTTCCCCTACCCTGATATATTTTTCATGAAAATCTGTACCGTTCGACTGATTGGACTAAAAATTTGCAAAATTATTCTTTAGGACTCGTTAACACTGGTGACATTTCCCCTTCTATTCTTTTACCCTATCCTCTTCCCCTGATATATTTTCGATGCAAATCTATACTGTTGGATTCGAAACTTTGTTTACACTCACAAATTTATTTTAAACTTAATCCTTAACCCGTTTTCGCCGGGTATGAACAGATAATTATTTATATATTAGACATGTATTCCGAGTACGTGTTTTTTTGTATTAAAAAATCTTTGCACAATATATAGTGTTTTTTTTAGTTATAAATACCCACTGTAAATACAAATTTTGTTTATTTAGAAAATCTGGGTTATTTTTCATTGTAAAATCGAAATTTTCTAATCTGACTGTAACCAATACCTGAGCATTTTATAAAAGAGAAATTAAATGTGAAAATAAAGCGCT
This sequence comes from Agrypnia vestita, assembly GCA_016648135.1. NCBI lineage: Eukaryota > Metazoa > Arthropoda > Insecta > Trichoptera > Phryganeidae > Agrypnia > Agrypnia vestita. Next base: position 54,658 of record JADDOH010014665.1, on the reverse strand, counting down.
TATAAAATATGGCAGAACGTTGCTACTCCAAAGCCTTCATTGGTTTATTAGTATTGCAATAAACGTAATGTTTAAGTCTAAACTTTGATGGCTGCGAATAAACACGATTGCGCGTTTCATGTGAAATGTTTTATGTGTGTCCTGTACCTTGGCATTGTGTTCGTGTGGCTAGTTTAACTACCATCAGTCAAATGTGGTAGGTAATTTGATCCTACAGGACGGTCTGGAAGACTTTAGGACCAGTTCGCATTTTATCACTTCATGAACACAAATCCCGCCACCCTGAGGACGACATTAAATTCGATTTATGTCAGTTATCACGGTACACTGGAATTTCAATTTTCAGTACCGGTCAAACGAACATAAAATATTGCTCTAATAGAGAATATTCTCAAACTGAAATAGCCCGGCTTCGCTCGGGACCATAATTCGGTAAGCATAGAATTGTGTTGACGTCTTTTTTTGCTGGTTTCGGCATCTGTGATTGGATTGCCTTGCTGGACCGTCTTCGCTTTACCAAAATATCAACAAATATTTTAGCGCACAATCATAAGACTCTAGAGAGAACCTTCCAAAACTTTCTAGAGCATTCCGAAATCGTATAGAATACTCTGGAATCTTCTATAACGTTCTCTTTCCAAAAACTTCTAGAGCATTATAATTCTTTCTGGAACCTTCTACAGTCAACGACACACTCCGCCACTTTGTTTGGAACCTTATAGAACTTTTGAAAATCATCTAGAACGATCTCCTTCCAGAACTTTCTGCTTTATCTAACGTTATGGAATCTTCTGGTCTCACTGACACATTCCGCACTCAGCTTACAACCTCATAAAACTTTTTGGAATATTCTAGAATGTTCTCTTTCTAGAACTTTCTACAGCTTTATCGAATGTCCTGAAACAATCTAGACTCACCGACATACTCCGCTAATCAATTTGAACCTTCTTGAACTTTCTGTTTCCAGAAACTTCTAAAGCATTCGAGAACCGTCTATCCGTTCGTCTGTCTGCCTGTCTATCCTTCCGTAACTTCGTACATACAACGTAACGTTCAAATTTACGGTTAAAAAACAAATTAAGCGGCCGAAGATGGGGCTTAAAACCCCGGGTCAGCAAACCCGAACCTTTTTTTAACCTGTAGCGTCTGCTTTGCTTAGCTGAAACTTTGCAAGCAGACTCGTGGCGATGATAAAAATCATCTAACAAATTTTCTTTTAAAAAAATTCAATAAATGTGGTATAATTTTGGATTTTTCGAAATTTTAATGGATTTTTCAAATTGGAATCAATACAAATGAGTAATTAGCCCGACGCGTGTATAGGTACGAAACCTGATTCAATGATAAAGAGAGTATAATAAAGACTTGGTTTTTATGTGTTAGTTTTTTGTATATTATCGTTATATATTTGTTTTCTAAATATAATAAGTAAAGATGGGCACAGATGATATAAACACAAATTAGCTTTTAAATTTTTGATTTTAAGTCCCTTTTTATTAGAAAAAAAATAAAACTCAAGCTTTTTTCAATAAGCTATAAAAAAATAAAATCAATCAGTCATTTATTTACCTTTTTACTCCCTTTATATTAACTCGTGGCGTCTGCTTGTCTTCTTGTCTGACGAAAAAAATTTGGATCCATTTTAAACCCCTTTCCCGTGACACAATCGAGCTGAAACTTAGCAAGCAGACTCGTGGCGATGATCAAGGAGATCTATTAAATTTTCGTTAAAGAAAATCAATACATTTTTGGATTTTTCAAATTTTGAATGGTTTTTTCATAAAACTTATTAACTTGTATGAAAATATATCAACGCGTCTTGTAGACGCAAAACTTGATTATAGTATAATTTTGGATTTTTGGAATTTTTTATTACTCCCTTTCGTAGCGTCGCCCGACCGAAGCCCAACGCGTAGGTTAAGCGAAAAAAAAAAGTTTCAACTAGTAAATGAGAAAGGGAGTATTATGGGTTACTTTTTTATATTGTTGAATATTATTTACCGGTCATGGTTAGTAATAAAAGCATATAAAATTTAAAATACAAAACATTGCTAACATGTGTATTGCTCATAAACCTCCGTCCGAATGTATGCGATAAAGAGAGAAACATTGCAAATTGCCCATAAAATTTGCGCAGTTCGTATATTGCCAGATTTAATCAAGGAGCGCTATTCTTAACCAACTGTTGTTCGTCTCGAGAGCGGAATATGTGGAACAACAAAATCTCTACGTATAATATCACGTACACGCTGATTAAACGAGACTTCTAAAATATCTGTTAGATCAAGGACCCGCAACGGAATAATTAAATCGCAGGGAAAATAATGAATATACTATATTGTCAAATAAATCAGAACTACAATGGTTAAAGGTTAATCTAATCGTCCTTTAAACATTGAAATTATATTGTATGTCATTTGATAAAGCCAATTAACTTATTTGCGATTGTTTGGTATTTTATTTTAGTAAAACGAACGTTATTTAATATTAAAATAAAATAATATCGATGATAGATCTTATTTAGAATTATTTCTCAGAATTATCAAACCATCGTTTAGAGACAGGTCATACGACATGTGTAATTTATTAACAATTTATGTAATAACATAATAAGGAATACATTATCCGTTTGTGGTCAACAAATTTAACAGTTATAATTATTGTAATCCAGAACCGAGTAACCTGTATTTATACTGCATATACCGTTTGCATTTGGTATGCTGTCGTATTTTTAATTTTTAAATATGATCATACGCCTAGTAATATTTTGAAAGTAAGATGGATATATAAGATAGGTGTGAGGATATTAACAACCGACAGGATCTAAAAGCGTTTGTTTCACGGCTAATTTACCAAAAAATTCATAGAACTATCTCCGAGAATATCAATAAGAATTTGACTATCTTAAACACTTTTTTTCTTCTGCAGCTTTTATAAAAAAACAATTTGCTGTAACCCGTAAAAAAATGACGAAACATTGTTTCGCATCTTTGCTAAGCCCTAGTATATATTTATAGCATCTTTTTGGCGGTCCACGGAGAGGCGAGGGTAGCGACACGCGTTAAGCGGCCGCTTCGAGTTTGCTGGCCAGTGGTTCAAGCCGCATCCCCAGCCGCTGAGAATGTTCGAACGAAATTACTATTTTTGATTACTCATACAGATGAAATCTACACGATTTTCATTTTCAATGTTCATTTTGAAATAAATCGTAACAAATCATAAAGATTAACAGTTGATTTACTATGTTCGAGTCTCCTGCAGGATCAGGACCGCTGTGGTGTGCTCGGAATAGAGACGCCATCTGGCGATGTAATTGATGGGCGCACTCCGCCGAGCCAAAGCGCCACTGGACGCCCGGGACCCGTGAACATTGACTAGTGCGGGGGTGCAGCCGACTGATTGACTTTTGAAGGTCCAGCTGGCTTTGTACTGACGTATCTCCTTGAAGCACACAACTTGTGTGTTTTTGAAACGTTGCTTCCGGGTTCTACACCGCGTAGACGATGACCTCGATATTTTCAAAAAAAAAAATTCTTTTCACTTTATCGTATCTGTAAAAATATAAAAATTATTTAAGTCATTACTCATTCAAAAATTCTAAAGATTGACTGAGTTATAGCAAATAGAAGCAAGCCTTTTCAACGCCCTACTCTTTTGCGTTTTTCTCGAAACCCCCTTTTTCAGTCTGTTGGAGAAAATATCTCAAAAACTATTAAGCCGATTTTTTTAAACATTGCACACATTTAATAAATAACAAGTTTACATACCTTACAATTTAGTTTACAATTTTTTTTTAATAAAATGCGCCGTTATGAATGCTAATTATGAATTTTTCAGTTTTCCATCATTATGATTTTTTTAAGAAAAAAATTATTTCATTTTTGCAAAAAACATTTAATTTTTTCGATGCGTAAATCATAGACATAACATCATTTAACAAGAAAATAATTAACGTTTTCATCTCACTCAAACCCTGGCGACATGATTATTTCCACCAACTGCGCTCAGAAAGACCTTCGCGAGACAGCACGTAACTCCCCCATTTTGAAATTTTTACAATATGTTTTGTTTTAATTTAAACAACGAGCTGTAAAAAATGAAGGTTCTTTTATATGTTGGTTCCTAAAGAATAAGTATTTATTTATTTATAAAAAATAAATAAAAACTAAGAAGTTACGGACGATACACGAAGTTACGACGGACGGACGGACAGATTGCGAAATTATTATAATTACAATTATGGTTGGTTATAATTATTATAATATTAGGTCCTTACATATGAAATTGGCGTTTAGTATGGGAGGAACATAAAGCCGATTTTTTTTTATTATAATATATTTATTTAATCAAAGTATGTACCATTGCTATCTATGCACTTTTGCCATCTCATAGGTAGTTCATTGATCCCTTTAAAACCATTCGGACGGGAATCAATAAAATCTTTGAAGGCGGTTTGGACTGCCCCATCGGAGTTGAATTTTTTCCTTTGCAAGAAGTTATCCAAATTTCGAAAAAAATGGTAATCTGTTGGGGCAAGGTCCGGAGAGTACGGTGGATGTCTTAGACATTCCAATTGAAGCTCCTCTAATTTGGTAGCCGTCTGTTGTGCAGTGTGTGGTCTAGCGTTATCATGAAGCAGCAGTGGCCTAGAGCGATTAACCAGCCTCGGTTGTTTAACAGCTAGCTTTTCCATCATGGTTTGCAGTTGCTGACAATAGACATCTGCCGTAATCGTCTGGCCAGACTTAAGAAAGCTGTAGTGAACGACACCAGCACTAGTCCACCAAACGCTCACAAGTAACTTTTTTGGAGTCAATTTTCGCTTGGGACATGGTTTGGCTGGTTCGGCAGGGTTCAGCCATTGCGATGAGCGCTTCCGATTATCGTACAGGATCCACTTTTCATCACAGGTAATGATTCGATTTAAAATCCCTTCATTATTGTGCCGGTTGAGTAATGCAACGCAGCAGTCAACGCGCGTTTGTTGATTTGCTTCACTCAATTCGTGAGGTACCCACCTTTCAAGCTTTTTCACCTTACCAATTTGCTTCAAGTGGATTAAAACAGTTTTATCACTAACACCGCAGCCTGCAGCTAACTCGGATGTGGTTTGCGATGGATCCGCCTTCAATTCTTCATTATCAACTTTGGTCTCCGGCCGTCCACGGGGCTTGTTCTGCTGGTCGAAATTTCCAGAACGAAAACGTTGGAACCAAAAACGCACTGTGTTTTCTTTTGCAGCACCGTCGCCATACACATCATTAATCCTTCGAGCCGTTTCTGCAGCACTGGTGCGACGGTGGAACTCGTACTCGTAAATAACGCGATATTTCAAGTTTTTCATTTTGTAAACTGAGTGACGCAAAGAAAAAAACAATTGAGGAAAAAACAAATGAATTATAATTTTCAAAACACAAATACATGAGTAAATAGCTGTATAAATTTAGATTTGGAATTCGTAACTAAAGAGAAGATATTTGAGAACAAATTTGCCAGTACGGCAAAACGCCAATTTCATATGTAAGGACCTAATATATGAATTATTATAAATATAATTAAGGATGGTTAAGAAAATATATGAGGCGAGTGTTGAATGCAACAGGAATAGAGGGCGTCCGCGATAGACCTGGCACGACCAGATACTGCAAGTATTTAGATGGCCATGTTTAAAGCCGCAACAACCGTATGAATGTGGCTGAAGCAAAAGTGGTACGCCAGGATAGAAGAGTGTGGCATTCAATCCTCTATGCCTACCCTGTGGAGAAACGGCGTGATGGTTAGTTAGTTTGTTAAAATTATGGGATGTATTTTGTAAGCAATGAAAGTAAATTAATTTTTGTATGTCCACTACTTACGTCAAAAAAAATAATTTAATATACATTTAGATGCCTCAAGGTAGAGAAATCCATTACACTTATTTCAAAGAACATTACTTTTTTTCTGAAAAACTATGAGATTCGCAAAAATTACGTATCCTGAAACTTATTTAAATGATTTTGCCAAGAAAGTATGACACATTTGATGGTCTCCTGGAACAAGGCTTGAAACACTGACCACCAACTAAGTGAGTGTGAGAGTCAAAACCATTAGATCAAAAAGATACTAAACTCAATGCAATAAACAAGTAGTTTCTGTAATTATCAATCTTTCTTTCCTTGTTTCGATGCACCTTTTTAGCAGAATTAAATAGCGAAAATTCTGATCAAAGTTCTACTTGTGTAGCTGTACGGAGCCGATAACCAGTGCGTCGTTTTGTTGTTGGACTGCATTTCACCGTCGCCACAGTAAAGCCAACGTTTATTATAATGACTAACATATTTGCATAGGACATGCATGTTTGATTATGAGTGTTCGTGTGTTGTAGGTGAGGTTAATACTTTAAATTGTGTTATTAGGTTTAGCACGCGGGCTTAATTCGTGTTGGAGTAATTTACTGACACGGCACGTGGCGCCTCGCTCATAAATTAAATCGGATGAAAAAGGGTCTTTCTCAATCCCGTTTGATTTATTTTTAGTCCCAACGACTTGAACCAATTTTCCGGATCTGTTTTCAAGAAAGAAAGGGTCAGTACGGAGCTGAGGAACGAATAAATCAGTTGAAGTCTAAAGAAATTTGTTAAGTATAGAAAAGAGTGAAGAAAAATACGGGTTTCGGAAGTTCTCAACCCTTAATTGCTGGCGTTGTTTTAGACACGTCGGAATGTTTGATGTCTTTGCTGAAAAATACTTTGGATTCTGGAAAAAACAATCATAATGATACGATGCAAAAGCAAGCACACAGTTGTTTTTTTTTTAATAATACAAATCTATCATCAAGTGTTATTCTTAATTTTATATCGTCAAAATTTAATTTATATATACGTGTATATATTTTTATATTATTTTTTTTTAAACTACATATTTAAAGTTTATCGTTATGTAGTTTCTCCTGAGTGATCTTCCTTGCCTTGGTTTATATGTGCATATGCCTCCCATTCTACTTCTCAACAGGTATCATTCCGCCTTTTTTCTTTACCACTTTAAAGTTTTTACGATTCCAAATCTTAAATAAATATTAAAATGTGAATTTTTCAACTGCATCTTAAGAAAATTAAAAAATATATTTTTTTTAAATTACGGGATTGTGGATTCTCTGGTAACCCATCCATAAATGTCATTGTTTTCCAGATATTTCTCAATTATCCATCCCATTACTCTTCTTCAAATATACAAGGAGCATCAATATTCTTACTATTTTAAAAACTAAGCTACATATTTGTGCGATTAATATATGACTAAAATGCTATCAGGTGTCCTGAAATCGGGCTCAATCACCGATAATCAGATTACAAGTCGAGCGTCATGACCACCACAACATTAAGAAAAATTGATAACAACTTAATTCAGGGTACCGATGAGCAGCGATGAAGTCAATCTTACCAGACGAGATCAGAAAAAGTCAGACCAGCCGGGCTTCTCCCTAACATGGTACAAGAACAGCCTAAAAGAATGGTTATTGGGCAAACTCTTTTCACCACCCTGCTGTCTGGACGTGAATGTATGTATCTGTATGATTTATCTCCCCTGGAAAACTCCAAACACACATTTGTAAACTGTTTTTAAACTATGTGGTTACCGCTTTGATTATACGGAACTACGAGTATGTTAAAAATAGCAATTTTTCAAAATTAAATATTTTTCTAGCACAATGAAGTTGAATTTAAATGCGGTTTGCGGTTTTCGTAAGAATGCTTGTATTATCTTAATAATACTAATAGAAAATATTATACAGTGTATTATTTTCCCATAAGTGTAAGGTTCTGTAAATATTGTGCTTTAAAATAAACTCTTATCTAGTGCATAAATACTGATATAAATTTAATACAACCAAGCAATTTAAAAAAAAATTTCGGCAAGCTTTTAAAAGTTTACTTCGGATTTTAACCCTTAGCACTCGAGGCCGCCATAGAGGCGGCATGCATGGTTTGCCATATTAATCGAGAGCCGCCGCTGTGGCGGCAAGAAAATAAAGTATTATTTCTCAATATTTTAAATATATTGGGTTTTTTAGTTTTCAATATAATTTAACCAGAATCATATAAGTACAATTAAATAGCAATAAGTTAAGGAATTTTATCGAGAAATGAGTAATAACATAGCAAAAACCTTTCGAGCGCAAAGGGTTAAGGTAGATTTTAACAATAAAAAAAGCAGGATATTACCGGGTAGATAATTGATTACTAGAATTTTAGCAAAAATATTGCAAAAATAGACACTTATTTGACAAAATATATTTTCTATGAATAAATCTTAAATTGACTTGAATTGAAACGTCAAAATACACGTGTCGATACGTTGGTGTATTTATATCTCTTCATTTTAACTATACAAATTAAACACATTGTAATCAGTCCGCCCTATACCTCAGCGGGTACAGGTCGTTCTCCTGATGACGTTGAATACGACTTCGACGAAACTTCAAGAACAGTTTCTCGGAAAAACGAATGGTTCGTATAAAACATCCGTAACAATTTACAGTCAAATTATTATAATGTGTTATATAAACTACCAACTGGCACCTAAAGTTTTATTGATATTATATATACCACCAAATACCCCCATAAGTTCTGCATTTGATAAGGTATTATAGTTTTAACATGCAAAAATTCTTGATCTTCTTTTATTAATTATAGTTTGAAATTAATGAATTCAAAAATAAATTTGTAAAAAGCGTTACAATTTAAGATATTAATTAGATATTAGATTGTACAAAAATACTAAAAGATATTTATGTATTGTACTCTTAATCTCATATACACTTATTTAAGAAACAATGTTTGTCTGTCTGTTACATTAAATCTCGTATACTTCTGAATATAACGTCTTTAAAATAAGCAAAATAATTTTTTGGTGACATTATTAATATAATTAATAAAAGTGAACTTTGTTTTCACCACTTTTTTATTGAAAAAGATCAATATGTTTTTAATTTGTTAGTAGGTATACAATTGTATCCTCACAAAGGGGCTATGTGCTCTGAAATATGTTGATATTTTTTAATACAAAAGTGGTGAAAACAAAGTACATTTTCATTTATTATATTTTGAAACGCGTTTTTTCAGCGTACTTAATATATATTATATATTTGTACATATACAAAGATTTTTAATCAGTTTTTCACTGATTTAGAATTTTATATCCAGCATTAAAAATATATGTTGCAATAGTCTTAAAAAATTGTCGCTTTAAAAATTCTACCAAGAGATATACAATTGAAAGAATTTACGAGAGACATTAAGCATTTAATTTTATAACACAAAAGTGGAGGATCATACGTGAACATAAAATATTATGCAATGTAATATAAAAGGTACTAAAAATTGAGTTTTCTGCCAAAAAATAATATAAATCATTTTTAAAAACTTTGCTTGAGCTGAAATCAATCTAGCAACAGTGTAATTTTTGGTTCATTCTATAATAATTATTAAAGCTTTAATAAATAAGGTGTAAACGGAAATTGTTATCTTTGAAATAAACACCTTTGATATTTTCGCAAGGTTTATTAATTATCCCGCAACTACTCCATATTCTAAATATTATATAATGTCTCTGGTATTCTATGATAAATAAATTTCCTTGTAATTCTTACCCTTATTTAATTAATATAAACACTTATACATTAATGATATTATATTCTAAAGATACTCAACGAAAAATTATTTATAGTGGAGAGTGTTTGAATTCGAGTAAGTACCTTTGTGTTAGGTATGAAAATTTGATATTTAGTTTTAATCATCTTAAATGAATGAAATGAGATTATATATCTACTCCTACGACGGCAGTATTTAGTAATTTCTTCAATATATATTTTTTTTATATCGCCTTATGCCTAATATATACACCTACGTCAATATATATTTAATAAAATTATTTCAAATTAAGGAAGAAATTCAAATTCTATTATTAGAAAATACTAAGAATTATAAGATGATATAAAAATATCTAAAGATTACATTTGTTTGCCATTAACAATTTCATTTTCATTTTTTGATTTTATACATACATTTATAATATAATACATACATATCTAATTGGCATATAATAAACATTAATCTACATTACTATACTTTTCTTCAAAATGAAAACATGTTTGTTTTTAAATATAAAATGATTAATAAATCTCATTAAAATTTTTTAATTAATGCGTGTTGGGAGGTGTGAATATTTTACGATACAAACTTTAGATTTAGGATAATATTAATAATTCGCATTAACGAAAAATGTGCTAGGAAACTTCAAGTTTGTGTTTACTGGGGTATTATGTGCTAGGAAAAGTTAATTTTGTACTATTTCGTTATCTTTTAAGTCCCTCAAAGGCTCCACAGTCCATGACTTCAGTCGCTACAAAACGACATCCAACTCTTAAAATAGCCATTGAAATCCAGTTTGCTTGGCCAACTTGCATATATCTGCACATTTGTGACTTGTTATCTCCCCTACCCTAGCTATATACGTGAGCAAACAAATGAAGCATAGGAGGCGTCCTTGGGTACGATTTTTAGGGGACATTCATGCGTATGTGCAAATTTTCCCGCTCTTAGAAAGTTTCAGTCGCTGACAGTCAGCCGCTGAATGAAGAAGTGTAATTAATGCAGGTCAGATTATTAATGATTGTGAAATGATGGAATGACTTGAGCAGCGATATTGCATCAAATTTTGTCAAAAGGTTGTCGATACCATAGCATCGTTATGGATTCGGACCCAACGGGGATGATGCTAGGAGCATCTCACGGATAACAACCCGAAACAGCAATGTGTAAGCACTGACTGGGTAATTTTTTTTTTTTGTTAAATTTGAAATAGAAGTGTGAACACAGAACACATGTCGCATCAATATTCTTACTTTTTTCAAACTGAGCTATGCGCCTGAGCTATGAAAATAGGTCTTACTTGCTGGTGTCTTGGAAGGGAATGAGAAATTTTAGCCAAAACTGTTAATCATGGAGCATTCTTTCTTGATCAAATTCCGTGTCTTTTTCTCACTTTTTTAAGTAGATCTTTTAATCTGTGGTACAGAAATCTATCCTGGAAAGACGTGGTCCAGCTATTCCCCCATCTTTCATGTCGAGGACTTATTCCAGATCTGTCCGTATTCCGAGGCTGAGTTTTCTGAACTGTGAGTGCATATTTGTTTTACTCCAGGTAGGTAGCTAGTAACTCTCCGCCTTTCTCAACCGGGCTAGGGACCGGCCATGTCGGAGTTCGTGTGATTTTAAAAATACCACTGTAAGTGTCCTAAATTGAATCAATGGAATAAATAATGCGGAACGCGACGGCTTAACTGAACACCATTACAAAATATGCGTTCTAGATGTGTTTCCAACAATGGCAGGACCGCAGGGAGAAGTGTGTATATACATTACCAAGGGAACTTCTTTCAAAAATATTAGAGTAAATATTCCACCATTTTCTAGTTAGATTTTCGCCATGTTTTTCACGTGTTATAATTTCAACGGTTGCAAAAAATACCGGTAAATGTGGAAAAACGATTAACCAAGGACCGATACATCAAGGTTTTGTTGTGCGTACATTTCTTTATACAATATTATGTATATTAATGGTATACGTTACGTTTCTTTCTCACGCAATACGAGGATTATATCGTTGAATAAAAATAATATCTGGTCAATATTTATAGCGCCATTAAGGATATGATCACATCGGGAGTGTTTCGGGGAGGGAAATGAGAATTCTTATACTATGTCTTTGGAAATTCTTAAATTTTAATAGCAGTTTTATGTATATTAGGCATTTTATAATAGTATGAACTTGAATATAATATCAATGAAAATAACAGATCTATGTAAAGAAAAATAAATTTAAAAATCCGTGGAAAACTAAAACTCAGTAGGAGTTTTGATCATGAAATATTATTATAAATACTATTGTAACGAGGCTAAAAAGAATCACACGATCACGTCAAGTGACAGTTGTTTAAAATGATCACAACATTTTCAAAGATTCCAGAACAGCTTATTGTAATCTACGGCTTTTGGAAAGCATCGAGAAACATGTATAAAAGCCTGAAAGCCACGAGAAAGTTCTCCTAAATACTGGAAACGTTTGTATCGACGTTAGCCGGATATAAATAAGATGCGCCCGGAAGTAAGGTGGTTGATGTTTTTAGCACGCTTGACAGTGATATTAGAAGCGAAGGCAGCCGCGAGCTGCGGGCCAGGGTAATTCGATAGCGAATAATCTGATAAATTCTTACGCAGCGAAATATACCAGAGCAAATAATATATGCAGAAACTGGATGGAATGTTCTAGTGAATAGTGAATAAAGTGATAAAGCGATCATAAAGTGTCTATTTTAAGTGATTAATTTACGAAATAGTTTAATTTAAATAATAACCATAAGTCAAATAGTATTAAGTGACTTTGTACGTTTGGTCAATAAATTTATCAGTAATTAATAAAACCGTTATTAAATTCCAGCATTTTAATTAATTCCTTCCGCAGCCACGACGATTACGTGATACTAGGCACTCTTTATTGATATAAGAATTAGTTTTGAGTTTTTCATTTGCCCCTGACAGCCACGGCTTGGTCAATATTTATTGATCGCATCAAGTAAACTGTTTTCTCCAAGAAAATGAAATTTATTTTTCTGTGTATGTTGTAGGTGGTGAATGGTGCGAAGAGCGCAATGCATGATGCACAGAGCGCAGAACGTTGCGCGCAACGCATACTGCGCAGATCGTATTGCGCAGTGCGTAGTACGCAGAGCTTAGTGCGCAGCCTAGTACGCAGAGCTTAGTGCGCAATCTAGTAGCAGGACGCACGCTGACGTTATGTTGTCTTTCATGTTGATCAGTACATACGCATAATAATTTATGTATATATTCACTTATATTCATGACTAAAATGAGTAATAAATTTGAATTATTTATATTTTTCCGACTTTAAGTGGAAAAGGTCTACATGTTCACTAAATTTACTATCTAGTAGCAACGCTGTTCGTTCCAGCCCCGGGAAAAGAGACTGATCAATCTTTACACGATTCTCAATTCTCTTCCCGGATCCCGGCTGGAACTCACCGATAAATCACTGATTGTTTTATCGTTCGAAATAAGGAATAAAACACAAAAAAAGTTAAGCGACCAAAGGGAAAAATCTTTAAAAATAGCGACCAAAAGAAATAAATTTTAAAAAACCGGCACGAAGCTACGTATTACTTATTCGGATAATGCTAATAAAATGCTCTCTGACCAATTGATCCGAAAAATAACTAAAAATTATGACCCTTTTCTGAAAATCTTCTCTTTTTTCACTTATTCATTTTGCTTTTTGTTTACATTTTGCAAAACAAAAAACAAAATAAAAAAATCGAATTTCATGAGTGTTGCAAACATTTCTCCATTCAAAATTTTCAATACTTAAATTATAAATTGTCGATTTCTTACTCGCATAAAATAATAAAGAAAACGAAATTTTATTCAGTAAGTAGGTACTTAATGTAAAAACAGTTTCAATTTTGAAGACATTTTCATTATACTGCATTGCCAAATCATTTCATAAATATTTTGGAGAAAACAACCGAAATGCGTGTTTATTTTTAGCACGTATTTGAAAGGTTAATCAAAATATTTAGATTTTAAAAAATTCGAAAAAGTAATAAGAATGCTAATTTTTTACTGAACCGGTTAATCCAAAACCTGGTAAACAAAACTCCAGATAATCGAGAGTCTACTGTGTATACTATAGGAAATTATTACTTTAGTAAATGTATAAAATATACTGTATTTTAAGCTCGCGAGAAACACGTTTCTTTGTTAACTCCTACTAAGAATGCTCACTCAACGAAAAATTATTTATAGTGGAGAGTGTTTGAATTCGAGTAAGTACCTTTGTGTTAGGTATGAAAATTTGATATTTAGTTTTAATCATCTTAAATGAATGAAATGAGATTATATATCTACTCCTACGACGGCAGTATTTAGTAATTTCTTCAATATATTTTTTTTTTATATCGCCTTATGCCTAATATATACACCTACGTCAATATATATTTAATAAAATTATTTCAAATTAAGGAAGAAATTCAAATTCTATTATTAGAAAATACTAAGAATTATAAGATAATATAAAAAAATCTAAAGATTACATTTGTTTGCCATTAACAATTTCATTTTCATTTTTTGATTTTATACATACATTTATAATATAATACATACATATCTAATTGGCATATAATAAACATTAATCTACATTACTATACTTTTCTTCAAAATGAAAACATGTTTGTTTTTAAATATAAAATGATTAATAAATCTCATTAAAATTTTTTAATTAATGCGTGTTGGGAGGTGTGAATATTTTACGATACAAACTTTAGATTTAGGATAATATTAATAATTCGCATTAACGAAAAATGTGCTAGGAAACTTCAAGTTTGTGTTTACTGGGGTATTATGTGCTAGGAAAAGTTAATTTTGTACTATTTCGTTATCTTTTAAGTCCCTCAAAGGCTCCACAGTCCATGACTTCAGTCGCTACAAAACGACATCCAACTCTTAAAATAGCCATTGAAATCCAGTTTGCTTGGCCAACTTGCATATATCTGCACATTTGTGACTTGTTATCTCCCCTACCCTAGCTATATACGTGAGCAAACAAATGAAGCATAGGAGGCGTCCTTGGGTACGATTTTTAGGGGACATTCATGCGTATGTGCAAATTTTCCCGCTCTTAGAAAGTTTCAGTCGCTGACAGTCAGCCGCTGAATGAAGAAGTGTAATTAATGCAGGTCAGATTATTAATGATTGTGAAATGATGGAATGACTTGAGCAGCGATATTGCATCAAATTTTGTCAAAAGGTTGTCGATACCATAGCATCGTTATGGATTCGGACCCAACGGGGATGATGCTAGGAGCATCTCACGGATAACAACCCGAAACAGCAATGTGTAAGCACTGACTGGGTAATTTTTTTTTTTTGTTAAATTTGAAATAGAAGTGTGAACACAGAACACATGTCGCATCAATATTCTTACTTTTTTCAAACTGAGCTATGCGCCTGAGCTATGAAAATAGGTCTTACTTGCTGGTGTCTTGGAAGGGAATGAGAAATTTTAGCCAAAACTGTTAATCATGGAGCATTCTTTCTTGATCAAATTCCGTGTCTTTTTCTCACTTTTTTAAGTAGATCTTTTAATCTGTGGTACAGAAATCTATCCTGGAAAGACGTGGTCCAGCTATTCCCCCATCTTTCATGTCGAGGACTTATTCCAGATCTGTCCGTATTCCGAGGCTGAGTTTTCTGAACTGTGAGTGCATATTTGTTTTACTCCAGGTAGGTAGCTAGTAACTCTCCGCCTTTCTCAACCGGGCTAGGGACCGGCCATGTCGGAGTTCGTGTGATTTTAAAAATACCACTGTAAGTGTCCTAAATTGAATCAATGGAATAAATAATGCGGAACGCGACGGCTTAACTGAACACCATTACAAAATATGCGTTCTAGATGTGTTTCCAACAATGGCAGGACCGCAGGGAGAAGTGTGTATATACATTACCAAGGGAACTTCTTTCAAAAATATTAGAGTAAATATTCCACCATTTTCTAGTTAGATTTTCGCCATGTTTTTCACGTGTTATAATTTCAACGGTTGCAAAAAATACCGGTAAATGTGGAAAAACGATTAACCAAGGACCGATACATCAAGGTTTTGTTGTGCGTACATTTCTTTATACAATATTATGTATATTAATGGTATACGTTACGTTTCTTTCTCACGCAATACGAGGATTATATCGTTGAATAAAAATAATATCTGGTCAATATTTATAGCGCCATTAAGGATATGATCACATCGGGAGTGTTTCGGGGAGGGAAATGAGAATTCTTATACTATGTCTTTGGAAATTCTTAAATTTTAATAGCAGTTTTATGTATATTAGGCATTTTATAATAGTATGAACTTGAATATAATATCAATGAAAATAACAGATCTATGTAAAGAAAAATAAATTTAAAAATCCGTGGAAAACTAAAACTCAGTAGGAGTTTTGATCATGAAATATTATTATAAATACTATTGTAACGAGGCTAAAAAGAATCACACGATCACGTCAAGTGACAGTTGTTTAAAATGATCACAACATTTTCAAAGATTCCAGAACAGCTTATTGTAATCTACGGCTTTTGGAAAGCATCGAGAAACATGTATAAAAGCCTGAAAGCCACGAGAAAGTTCTCCTAAATACTGGAAACGTTTGTATCGACGTTAGCCGGATATAAATAAGATGCGCCCGGAAGTAAGGTGGTTGATGTTTTTAGCACGCTTGACAGTGATATTAGAAGCGAAGGCAGCCGCGAGCTGCGGGCCAGGGTAATTCGATAGCGAATAATCTGATAAATTCTTACGCAGCGAAATATACCAGAGCAAATAATATATGCAGAAACTGGATGGAATGTTCTAGTGAATAGTGAATAAAGTGATAAAGCGATCATAAAGTGTCTATTTTAAGTGATTAATTTACGAAATAGTTTAATTTAAATAATAACCATAAGTCAAATAGTATTAAGTGACTTTGTACGTTTGGTCAATAAATTTATCAGTAATTAATAAAACCGTTATTAAATTCCAGCATTTTAATTAATTCCTTCCGCAGCCACGACGATTACGTGATACTAGGCACTCTTTATTGATATAAGAATTAGTTTTGAGTTTTTCATTTGCCCCTGACAGCCACGGCTTGGTCAATATTTATTGATCGCATCAAGTAAACTGTTTTCTCCAAGAAAATGAAATTTATTTTTCTGTGTATGTTGTAGGTGGTGAATGGTGCGAAGAGCGCAATGCATGATGCACAGAGCGCAGAACGTTGCGCGCAACGCATACTGCGCAGATCGTATTGCGCAGTGCGTAGTACGCAGAGCTTAGTGCGCAGCCTAGTACGCAGAGCTTAGTGCGCAATCTAGTAGCAGGACGCACGCTGACGTTATGTTGTCTTTCATGTTGATCAGTACATACGCATAATAATTTATGTATATATTCACTTATATTCATGACTAAAATGAGTAATAAATTTGAATTATTTATATTTTTCCGACTTTAAGTGGAAAAGGTCTACATGTTCACTAAATTTACTATCTAGTAGCAACGCTGTTCGTTCCAGCCCCGGGAAAAGAGACTGATCAATCTTTACACGATTCTCAATTCTCTTCCCGGATCCCGGCTGGAACTCACCGATAAATCACTGATTGTTTTATCGTTCGAAATAAGGAATAAAACACAAAAAAAGTTAAGCGACCAAAGGGAAAAATCTTTAAAAATAGCGACCAAAAGAA
This sequence comes from Agrypnia vestita, assembly GCA_016648135.1. Taxonomy (NCBI): domain Eukaryota; kingdom Metazoa; phylum Arthropoda; class Insecta; order Trichoptera; family Phryganeidae; genus Agrypnia; species Agrypnia vestita. The sequence continues at coordinate 37,324 of JADDOH010014665.1, read as the reverse complement.
ATAAATTTTAAAAAACCGGCACGAAGCTACGTATTACTTATTCGGATAATGCTAATAAAATGCTCTCTGACCAATTGATCCGAAAAATAACTAAAAATTATGACCCTTTTCTGAAAATCTTCTCTTTTTTCACTTATTCATTTTGCTTTTTGTTTACATTTTGCAAAACAAAAAACAAAATAAAAAAATCGAATTTCATGAGTGTTGCAAACATTTCTCCATTCAAAATTTTCAATACTTAAATTATAAATTGTCGATTTCTTACTCGCATAAAATAATAAAGAAAACGAAATTTTATTCAGTAAGTAGGTACTTAATGTAAAAACAGTTTCAATTTTGAAGACATTTTCATTATACTGCATTGCCAAATCATTTCATAAATATTTTGGAGAAAACAACCGAAATGCGTGTTTATTTTTAGCACGTATTTGAAAGGTTAATCAAAATATTTAGATTTTAAAAAATTCGAAAAAGTAATAAGAATGCTAATTTTTTACTGAACCGGTTAATCCAAAACCTGGTAAACAAAACTCCAGATAATCGAGAGTCTACTGTGTATACTATAGGAAATTATTACTTTAGTAAATGTATAAAATATACTGTATTTTAAGCTCGCGAGAAACACGTTTCTTTGTTAACTCCTACTAAGAATGCTCACCCCACACACAAAAGCTAATTCCTTTCAGAGCGAACCGCTAAGACGTCCTCCCGGATTTGACTTCCCGGATCCCGGATTAATCAGGGAGGACTGTTTGTTCAGCCTGCCCTATTCCAGATTGTAGGGCGCTGCAATCCGCTACAGCCCTTGTCATAACAAATACATGAAACACGAGACTGTCTCATCCTTGCTCTATTATGACTCAAAAAACGCTCGAATATTTTTCAATTTTTGCAAAATAATGATGCCAAAAGGCTATACATATAAAGGTACTTCACCACTATGTATCATAAATTATATGTTATATTTGTTATATATATTTTTATATTTGATGCAAATACATTACTTTTACTCATTTTAATAAAATTTATAATAAATAAATAACTAACTTACTAACCATCACGCCATTTCCCAGAAGGGTAAAAAGAGATGATAGAACGCCACTTTTTTCTGTTCTGGCATACTTTTGCCTCATTCACTTTCATACATCTTCCCATGCATGTTCAATTCTATTCAATTCAATTCAATATATTTAATTATGTGTACATTACAAACAAAGTATTCAAAGCATACATATTAAAATAACAATATTTAATTAAGTAAAAATAACATAAAATCTTATAAGAAGAGTTAAAGAGTTCTCATTACGCGGGTATTTTCGAAAACCCTGGCAGTACGCAGAACAAATCCTAACATTCTCAAAGCATTACCACTGATCGTCTCTATGTGATCGTGAAATGTTAGGTTGGATCACAAATCTAACACCGAGACGTTTAACATTTGCTGTTCTTGTTAGATTTTGGTCATTCATTTTGTAGCGATAAAATAGAGTCTTTTGGGTCCTAGTGAAGGATGTAACCTAACACTTGGAAATATTAAACAAAAGTTAGTTTCGTCTTCCCCGTTGTCTTCTAACAGAGCTATCCTCCAATATTTGATTAATCTGATCGTACCAGGTGTTTCGCAGATGACCGAATAGCGAAGACCATCATTAGGACTAATAGGGTCCAAAGAATTGGAAAGACACCCAAAAAAATCCAGACAACTCTATATAGACAATTCAAAATTGCCTTAAATGCCTGAGAAACATGTTGTCATCATTATTAGTTGCGAAATTCATGTACACTAACTTGTTTAAGAGAAAAAACAACAGGTATAGCTAGCATAGACCATTAAAATATACGAAAGACTCCTTGATCCACACATTATCAAAATTTTGATAATGTGTGGATGTTCTATCGATAGAATTGGTGAACGTTGCATTGTGTAGAGTGATCATTTAAGCCAGCAGTACATAGGTAATACATAGGTTGGTTGTAAGCCCTGTGAATAACGTTCCCAATTAATGAACTATTCTCCAATGAAATTGAATGAACTATTCTCTAATAATAAAGTAAAATATTATGTACTCTCTCCAGACATGACATAAACCAGTGAAGCAACAAAGATTCGTAGGTGAAATATTTAAGGAAAATTTGTTCATTATCTAAAGAAGTTGTTTCTGTTCAAAGTTAAATTATATATAATAAGTAAATCGCCTTTAAATACACATAAAAAATCTATCAAGTGTTGTCACCAGCGAGAATTTTTAAATATTTTTTATTTCAAGAAATCTTTAAACACATTTATTAACAACTAACATAATGAAATCGTAAATAAATATTATACAAATATGTGCTGCTTCTCTTAAGTACATAAAATTACGTTCTTATTAAGATGGTTTACATTTTGAAACATAAAAATGTTAAGACTGGTCATTCACTGCAAATTCATATTTCGGCGATTTTTTATCCAAAAAGTGGATTTTGCTTATTCATTTATATCGGAATGAAAGTGCCAGGCTACATTTTTTTGAACGATAACTTAGATAAAACCTTTTTTCTCATATAAAAGTAAAAAACTGAACATTATTTAAATGAATTCAATATAAGCATTAATCGACAGACCGTGGCCAAAAAATTGTTTTGTTGCAGTCAACGCCAAAATGTTCAGCCGTAAAAATATAATATAATATTTATTTTAATAAGTATAATATCATTGAACAATTTTTTGAATGAGAATGCCTATAATATAAATGAAATTTATATATAAAATATGAAAAACATTTATTACATACATAACATTACACCGAGAAGGAAGTAAATATAAACATAAAGGTTAAAATAAAGTACAAAGTTTATACTTTATAATTTGTTTTACTTATCGTAGACTAGGTAAGTACTAGTGGGTTATGTAAAATTGAAACATTGTGAATAAAAATTTTAAAAATGTCTGACATTATTAAAACATATCTTACTAACATTTTCAAACAATAGCGCCTTGAACAAATAGATTTTGCTTCTTGTCTTAAACTAATAAATGATATTAAATAAAAAAAAAACAATTTAGTATTCTACTTCTAAATGAAATTAAATAGAGCGAATAATCAATAAAATATAACACAAACATACGCACATATTAAATATTTATAGTTACTTTTATGCAGTAAATCCGCGAATTTTTGGTATCAGCATTTTAGCGCGTAATTGTATATACTGAAGGACTAAAAAATTGTAACATCATGAAAATAATATAATCACTATATATCGTAAGTGTCCATTAGTTTTATTCCGTTTTATATTATTAATACGTGCTGTGATATAAATTAATAATTTTGTTTAGAAAATGTCCGTATCCATTAGCTTAATATGCTACCTCTCATATGTTTTTGCACATTCTGGTTATACTTTCTCATAACACATTAAATATACGTTTCATATTAAACTGCAAATTTATTTCAACACGTGTACAATACAATATCCAGGTAATATAATGACAGAGTTAGAATACCCGAAATTCCTTATCAGCGGTACGTTTTTCCAACTGTCATTAAGGAGGATTTACCCAAACCACAGAGAGAGGCCTTTGTACATAAGTTACAAGAACAGTTAATTAAATAGCAGTTTTGTGCTTCAATACACCTACCTTTCTAAAAATTTATACAGGAAGGACACCTACAGATTAATATGAATACTAACAAAATAAATATTTAATGAATAAAATTCCCTTTCATGAGATACTTTATAAGGGACCGGTGATTTTATTTAAAGTAAAGGTTCTAGAAAAAGCCCATCTTGAAAGTCACTTGCCTACTGAACCGGGCCGTCAACGAACGACTGCAAGAATTAGCTACTAATACATTCACAAGAGTGCGCTTATTTTCTTTAATCTTATCAGGGTATTAAAAAATGTTAAGAAACGCGGACTCTGATATTTATTAGCAATATCATGAAGTATTTATATACTATCCTTAAAATAGTATAAAAATAAATTACACATTTATAATCTTTATTGTAAATTTAGTCATTTTTTGTCCTTATTATCGTAGCTTTCTGAGATTAAGAATTATTCCTAAATGACCTTTCTCCTATGTCAAGTAAGTATTCATATTGATTTGCATATTTTTTCTAATAAAAATATTTTTTCAGCGAAATTTTTAAAGTAAATACCATAATGTTGAAATATATACTAAAATGTTTGTACAGTACGCGTATACATGGGGAGGTCAGGAAAATTCGCGGACTGTTTGTACAGGAAAAACAGTAAAAATACTATTTACTATTTTTCCTATTCAATATTTCCTTTACAGCTTGATGTATTTTTAGACCTTTATATCAGTTATTTTATGCTGCTAAAATAAATGTTTTATTTTTGGACTCGAAATTGGCCGAAATTAGAGAGTGAACTTCTTTATCGTCTGTAAATTTCTCCTCTCAAAGGTGTCTTCTTTAATATTTGAGAATAAATAATTGACAGACGGAGCTATGTTTGCAATATAAGGGCAGTTGAATGTTTGAAAAATAAAGTCAGAAGTGCAGCAAACGCAAGATTGATTTTATGTACGGGCGTTTTTAAAGGGACTAGAACATTTTTGATATCTACCTTGGAATGTCTTAAAACATTCCTTCACGACGATATTCAAAATAGATGGTTATAATCCACAGATATTTCTAAAATAAGATTATTCTTCCATCTGCCATCTTACAATACAAGTTTTTCAATTTTTCAAATGGTCGCTCGAACGATTAAACTTTGCACATTACGCGTTATACTGTGCAATTCATTACATTTTTTTTGCATTTTGGAATCTGGAATACTGCATGATCTCAAGAATGCAAATAATGGTGTGATACAAAAAGGTCAAGGGTTTTGACATTCACCTTCCAGGTTTTCCTAAACCAACAACAACAACTTTTTGAACCGGTAAACATTTCTTTCAAATAATTGTGTAATTTAAATTAATGTAAATAATGGTGTAGTACGAATAGGCCAATGGTTTTCCCAGGTCAACCTCCCATTTTTATTCTTCTTTATTTTAAGATAAATATCGATTTTGTCTATATACTGTGTACTTAGGACTTTCTTCAAGTTTGACGATATCTGAAAGGGACGCAAAGAGTATTAAATTAGCGCGAAAACTAGTAATGTCTTACATTCGAACAATATAAAGTAGTATGCCAATGCTTACTGCATATAGTTTAATTAAGAAAATAACTGATGAAATTAAGGAAACGGAAAAAAGCCCAACACATAGGTTAAGCCAAACCTGTTTGCAAATGAGACAGGGAGTATAAAAAGACATGGTTTTTATGGGTTATTTTTTTTACTATGTTGTATAATTTGATCCTATATTTTATATATTTTTTCTTTTTAGTGTTTGATTATATAAATATAATCAAAATACCTTCGATATAAAGCGGCATGCAGTCAGTAGTAAATGATAATATTATTTTTGTAATGTTCTTAGTCTCTTATTCTTCATGCTGGGTTCTTCCAATAAAAGATTGTTTGGTTAACTCGTAATTTATTGGTGGCAACAGTATGGTTTACAGAGATGATAATAACAATAGCGATCTGTCTCGATACAATGGAAAAAAGCTCTCTCTCGACGGGCGCGCGACCTTATAAAACATTCGCTCTGTCCTTCATACGTCCCTCAGATCTATTACAATTATTCTTCGTATGATTTTATTTATTTATTTATTTAATGTTCATGGAAGACCAACAGCACAACAATGAAGCATAGAAAACATTGATATAATATAGATGGTTGATGACGATGATTGTAATAGATCTGAGGGACGTATGAAAGAGAGAGCAAATGTTTTATAAGGTCGTGATTTGTACGAAACAATGTAAATAAAATATGCAGGAATCTCATAATATTTATTATTACTGTTATTTTTATTAGAATTATTATCTTAATATTGTGACTTTAATACATCATATTACTCTATCAAAGAAATATTAAATTTTGCTTTTTTCAATTTTAAAATTCTTTTTTTTTTTAAATATGTTACATAATATAATAAATGCTCCAATGTACAGACTGCACGCTCTTGTCAATGACTCTTCTATTCCACCAAATGCTTGACTTTTATACAATACCTACTCCAAAGTGATGATAAAAACTTAAAAAAAAAAAAAAAATTAAAAACACGCGATAATCCAAAAAAATTCACTAAATTGAAGTATGCCACGCGAGATATGGCCACCGGCCGCCGCATTGGACGTGTGTACAATATTCATTATGCACTAATTTGAGCAGAAACCGCAGCGCTTATTTGAATGACATCCAATTAGTGCGGTGCGGCTGACACCTGAGGTGTGCAAACATATAATTAGATGCACAGATTGCGCATAATCATAATAATAACGTAATCCGCTTCATCCCTATGGTTCAACCCTTTGGCCGGCCTGCGCTAGCGACGGATATTGTAGAGCGGTAACCGATACAAGACGCTATTAAGCCGTTATTGACTCGGTTAATTTACGTCCCAACTTATACAATGTGTTGTAGCTGAAGAATGCAATGCAGGCTTTAGATTGGGGTTGGACCTAAAGTGTGTTAGATCTAATGGTGTTATTTTATGAATATATATTTTATTATTTACATACATGGCCATAAATTCTTAGGTAATAGTATTAAAATTACAGAAAAAAAAGTAAAAACAGTGCAAAAACATGAAATAAAGCAATAAGAAGGTACTCAAAAGGTTTCGTAAATATCAAGTTTGTAGGTCAAGCAAAATCAGACAGTAGATTTCAATAATCACTATATTGCAAAACATTGAGAAACTAATTGTAGGAAAAGGAAACGACGTAGATGGAAAATAAAAATGATTATGATTATATATTTACATAATACTAATTGTACTGGCTTTATCCAAGATTTGGATTATTAAATCCATGACTGAAAAATATTAGAAATAAAGGCTTGCAAGAAATAAAATAGATACTAATATATATGAACGCTTTAATATAGAAATATTTTTGCTTCTTTATATATATGGAGCAAATAATATGACGTCTGGTATAATTTCGGACATTAAATTAGAACTTCCAAATTTAAATATTTCATGATTTTATCAAATGAATTTGCGAACTGAAATAAGTTATGTCAATTAAAAATTCAAAATAAAAAAAAATCATGTAAGATATCACAACACCAGAGCACAACATCGTTCGAGAGTTTTTCTACTTCGCACGAACAAACTTTCCGCTTTACAAAAATATGTATTATATAATTTTGTAAAGCGAAAAATATATATTTTTGTAAAGCTCATATAAACGAAGCTATATCTTATATGGGCAAGTATGGAAGTTCATAGGACTTATGACCTATCGTATGGGAAAGTATGGAAGTTCATTGGGTGTTCATAAGGCTTATGAATTATCGTATGGATGGCTTAAGTGATCACTTAATGTAACGTCTACTAATTCAACCCATGATAGACTACCACATTTTTGTATTTTGGTTAAGTTTTCTCAGTTTGTACAGATAAAGAGTACAATTTATCAAAAATTTAAAAAATATTTTTTGAATACTCTAATAAGTTTTTCTGGTATATTTTTTCTGAGTTCACCTGTTCTAATCATTCTTTAACTCTTATTTAATTATTTCTGTGTCGTTTTCTTTTATGTTATAAAATTAAAGCACCATCTCCGTTTCTTATTTTTCTGGTCTACTTGCTCTTTCGCCCAGGGCAAGCTAATAGAAACACTAAGCCGTTGCTCATTTTAAGAAGCATTCTTATATTTAACGTTAGACATCATATTTAAAAAAATAATTAATTCATTAAGGTAAATTATGTAGAGAGTAAAAATTTATCTACGTATAAAATAAAGGTATATGAGTACGAATGTAGCCATGTTTATGTACAAATAGATAAATTTTATTGTATCATTGTTTATTTTGTCTGCAGGAGCCAGGAAAACGAAACACTATTTTTTTGAAAAATATTTTTAATTCTTAAAATTTCTATGCTTCGATATAACCAAGATTTTTTTTATTCACATGTACTATTATTGTATTATTATTTATCTATATCGGTTTTCACAAGTATCTGCATTAATATGAATACTGATTTAATCTAAATAAAATAATTTCTAATAATCTAAATAAAATAATCTAAATAAAATAAAATAAAATAAAATAAACATAGAAATCACGACTAAAAAACGAAATTGCACGACTGAAGAAAGATTTGAACCTCGGACTACTCGGCACCACAAATTGTAAGAGCAGGACTTAGCTAAGACGTGAACCATTAATTAACGCTTCTTCCGTGATTTATCACGGGTATACAGCTAATTAGATTTAAATAAAGTAAATAAAAAAGGTAAAAGTAAAGAAATGAAATAAAAAAAAAATAATAATAAAAAAATAAGATCATCAACATGAGACATAATGGATATAGACCTACAGATAGATTTTTTCTGTTAAAAATGATCAATCATACTTTTGACCACTTGTTTCCACTGTAATACTCCTATGTCGATAGATAGCAGCGAAACAAGTATGGTGAAAGAACAAAGCTAGCCACGACAAATGACAAGAACGATATTGTATGGTGAATATACAAGGTGCCGCAGCGCTTGGGGTGTTGAGTAACTACGATAAACGAGTTAAGAGTTTCTGTCGTATACATGTTTATTAATACAGCTCGCTAAAGGAGAACGACTAAGCACACAATTTACTAACTGACGCCGTAGCACAAGTATTTTACAAATAATTAACAGAATGAGTGTAGGAACGTGCATAAATCTTCATGAAATTTTCCGAAAAATCATAAGTTTCTTTTAAATGGAATTGCGCACTATCCGAATCCCTTGTAATATGTAACTTAGGAAGAATGCTTTGATTCGATCAAAAACAGTCTACAAATATAAACAACCTTCGGGAGACGTCTGGAACAGCCTATAAGCGACGGGAATCTTCTCCTAAGCACTAGAATGGAAAATAATCTTCTCGGAAGTTCGTAAAAACCAACGTTTGGATATAAATAGCGGGTCCAGGCTGAAAAATCTGTTTTATGTTAATATTTCTATCGGTGTGAAGAATGTGCGGGATGACGGCTGGGATGCCTAATCGTGAATTTTCGGAGTGACAGATATCTAGCGAGTTCTTACCTTATGGCGAAATAAATAAATACTACGGAGAATTGAATGGAATGTTAAATAAAGTATTCCCAGCTATAATAAAGTGTTCATAGATGAGTAAAAGCTTACAAAATAGTGTGATTTCAGGAATAGTGTTTTAGTTTAATTAATATTAATTGACATTCTCCATTTTATTATTAATTAATCATTAAATAATAAATCGTTAATAAATTTCCAGTGTTTTCATTTGTCTCCCAAAACCACGACTCGTGTCACGAGATGTTGGAGCAAACAGAAGAAATTGCGCACTGTCAGGATCTCTCGAAATATGTCGAAGACGACAACGTTGTAGAACACTCTGGAATTATCTAGGGTACTCCGGAATCGTTTGGGGCACTCTCCAAAGCGCTGGAAAGACACTGTAAATAGAAAGCAATTCCTCAAACACTCATGTGTTTGAGGAATTGCTTGAGAAACCAACATGTTTTATATAAAAGGACAAAACTGGTGCCGCGGGGGATTATTATTATTTTGACGTTTTTCAGTGCAACAAGTCCACCATAGAAAAGCGTAACTGTTGCGTTGGATCAGAGTGACAACGAAAGCGAAAGAACGAGTTAAAATCGGTCAGTGAAGAAGTACCAAAGTGTCTTGTGAGCGAAATATTCCCGCTAGTGACGTGCATTTATTGCAAACCTGTGTGGAATATTTTATTCTGTCATCCAACGGGGAGACATATTTGCTTGGTAAGACAAAATACAGAAAAATAGTTAAACGTAAAAATATCTAAATTTAATATTTCAATATTTAAACCAAAAAAAAATACTAAATATTTAAAATAAAAAAGACAACGAAATAATTATAATCGGGATTATTATAATTGAGATAAATCAATCATGTCATTCCACTAAACTTATGCAAAATCAATAAATAATTTAGTACTAGCTGTAATCCGTCAATAATGACGGTACTTTTACATGTCAGTTCCTAAGGAATAAATATCAATTTATTTTATATTCTGATAAAAAAGAATTTTGAAAAAAAAAAATTGGAAAAAAAATTTCGGGAAAAAAATTTTTTGGAATAAATTGAAAAAAAAAATTGTGAAAAAAGTATTAGCAAAAAAAAACATGAAGTTATGAGGACAGACAGACGGATGGACGGACGGACGGACAGGCAGACAACAAAATTATTGTAATTGGGATACCTTCTCGTTATTTATTTTTATTTATTTACTATTTTTTATAATAAACTTGCAGGCAGGCATCTAGTAAGAAACTGTTTTTTTTTTAAATTTGGGAAAAGTTTGTGCAAATGAAAACAAAAAAGAAATGGTTGATTAAACATTTTAATGACTCGATTTAATAGAAACCTAATTGCAGGGTTTTAAAAAGAATAGCGGTTTCTGGATAATTTTAAAGATTAATAATATATCGTTTAATTATTACGGTTTTTAATTATTGACTTAACATATGGTGTCTACGTATTCACAATATTCTATCTAATTTTTATATACTGAAATGGAACCGGTCCATCGTAAAATAAAAAAAATCTCTAAATTTTACGCACCTTAAAGAAACAAGAAAACAGAACAAAATTAAACTCTTATTTCTAAATTTATATTCAACGACGCCGGATCTCGTTATTGTCGATTAAAGAATTTAAAAAACGCTTCGTCCAATAAAGATTCTTATCACTCCTTTTCTTTTCGCATTTCCACTTCTAACTGTGTCATTATGTTCTCTCCCAGTTAAATACTCTGTCGTTCTTCACACTTCGCCGGGTTTTTGCTCAAACTTTTGTTCGAAGCGTTCTGGCTGGTTTTTTTTACCCATTCGAAAATCGAGTTTAAATTGGAACCCTGCAAACATTTTCAAACTGAGAGTCATTAAGCCTTTCATGCCGACCATGGGGAAGTTCCCCTGTCCCGGGAGCTGGATGCTCTCCCCGTAACATTAAAGCGGATGGCTCGTTTAAAGAATAAATAAGAAAAAGTTCATTTGATAAATTACCGAGTCGTTCCGAGCATCTTTAAAAGTTGTGTCTGATACAAATTCATCTTTCTTTTAAAACAGATCCAGTTAAACTGTGTTTATGCATCCTTCAAAACGATAGCTACCGTCTTTATGGCGGAGTTTTAATTATAACCGTGGCTTACTTTCGCAAACTACATTACGAGACTTGATGGATGTACATCATTTAGTGCTACTTTTTTCGAGAGAATAAATCGTTGTTTAAGAGATTATTCAAATTGTTCTCGCTTCTTTGTTCACTGATTTTTATTTTAAAAAGATGTATACTTAAGATAAAAAATGGCGTTTATTTTGATTAGTTTCCGCGCGAAATAAATACTAGTTGAAGATAATGTGTTAGAAGAAAGGTTATTTATGGTTTTTGTGTTTAGACTGTTTGATAATGGCCTTACAAGCCGAAACAGCTGTAACACATAAAAATACTTAACCCATAGAACTTAATAATAATATTTAATAAAATTTAATTTATTTTAAATTTCGCTAAAAATAATTATTGATTATTCTTCTAATTAGAATTTTTTTATATAAATTGAAATTCTATTACAATTCCAATTAATATAAAATATCTAAATAATAATCACTCGACGTACAATATACGCCGAAGGTCGAATCTAGCCAAATAAATGAAAGTAGGTTATTTTACATTTTTTAAAATTTATAATTATTACTACTTATCGAACGGTATAAAATCAAAATGAGAGTAATGAAAAACTTCGAGTATATTGCAAGTGTTTAAATAATCTCATCAGTCAGTTCAAGATTGACAAATATTTTGTACTTGTTACAAGTTATCGATTTTTTATTTTATTTATATTATGTAATGAGTTTGCCAAATTAAAATTACCCGTAGTAATATTTGTCAATTAGTTTCAAATTATTCACCTTTAAGCTGTAAGGAACTGTTTAAATAATGTACCTAACATTTTCTAACTTTTAATATGCTCTTCGTCAGAGTAAAAGATATCTTGAAAATGGAGTAGGGGCTTAGGTGGTTAAACATTATTTAAAAAATATAAATACAAGTATATAATATATACAAAACAGGACAAAAAATTATAATAATATGCATGCTAATGTTATTTGTGAACAGTATATTTTTTAAATAATGGAGTATAATATATATAATTATGCTAAATTATAATAAACAATGTAAACGGATTTAATAACAAAAAAATGGTATATAAGAGCCTCATATTTCATTTGGACACCCTACTCAAGAAATATCAAGAAAATTAACATTTATAAAAAATGTATTATCACAGAAAGTAATAACAGAAGCTGCTGCTTGCGGTAAAGGAACGCCTCGGGCCAGTTACCTAGTTAATTAAAATATAAGAAGAAATTTTAAAATTGTATGAATTAGTAAACCTAGCGTATCAAATATTCAAGTTATTTTCAGTTATATTTCTGATTCATAATTTAGCTTTTCACAAAAAGTTCAAAATGTTATCTCACTATCAATTTATTAACAATTAATTATTAAATATTGTCGTTCAGAAACAGCAATAGCATTAATTTAACTGTACTATATTTATTTAATTATTTTGAATTGCACAAAAACTTAATTAATCACAAAGCTATTTTTAAATAATGTACCAAGATATTTTAAGGTTTATGACTGTGTACAAGTTGTGAATCAAAATTAGTAAAATCAAAATATATATACAAAATATATAATATATATATACAAAATATATAACGTGTGTACAAAATATATAACATATATATAAAATATATAACATATATATACAAAACGAAGGACAGACAGAAGGACGGAAGGGCGGAAGGGCGGAAGGGCGGAAGGGCGGAAGGGCGGAAGGGCGGAAGGGCGGAAGGGCGGAAGGGCGGAAGGGCGGAAGGGCGGAAGGGCGGAAGGGCGGAAGAGCGGAAGGGCGGAAGGGCGGAAGGGCGGAAGGGCGGAAGGGCGGAAGGGCGGAAGGGCGGAAGAGCGGAAGGATAGACGGAAGGGTGGACGAACGGAAAGACGGATGGATGGACGGAAGGACGGACGGACGGATGGAGATTGAGAATTCCACCATATCATGCAGGATGGCACATGAAAATTTGATTATATCTTATCTTATCAGCTTATCTGATAACATAATTTATATACTGAAGGAAATAATAAGTAATATAGCTTATCGTTCCTGAAACAAAATTAATTTACGGTGTGACACCTTTAAAGACACAAAAGCTCGATATTTAGCTGTATTATATTTTTTCAATAAGTTGAACAACTTTGTACATTAAATAATTTTTAAATAATTGATTTTATAATTTGTTTTTATCGGCTTTTATTTATAACCTTTCAATTGTCAGGGTGTGTTATAAACGTCAAAATTGATGATGTTTTTTGTATTTCTAAATTATTTAAAAATTTTTTTTAAATATTATCGCTGAAGTTCTTCATAACACAAAATAATTGTAATAATTTTTAGAATTGGACTAGTATTTCATTAAAAATAACAGGATGGAAAGCAAGAAAGAGAACTGGATAGGAGAATAGGAGCCGCAAGCCAGGTAGCACGATCTCAGTATTATCCCGTACTTAGGCAGTATTCAGGCCAACCCTAATGTATGGCCACGAGCACTGGATCTTGACCGAAAGAACCCGCTAAAGGCTTCAGGCCGCCGAGAAAGTCTCGAAGTGGAGCCCTTATTGCCATTTGTCGAAAAATCACAACTACGGTGGCTGGGTCATATCTTACGGATGCCGGAAGATAGACTGCCAAAGCGGATATTCTAGGCAAGACCAGAAGGCAGAAGACCAAGGAGCCGTCCCAGGAGGAGCTGGCGAAACAGTTGGAGGACTGCAGCGAGGTTGCAATTAAATTGACGTGGAGAGCGCAGCCCAAGATAGGAAGAGTTGGAACCACCTATGCGGTGCAGGGACCCCGACCCAATTGGATAAGGGGTGGAAGAATTAGAAAAAAAAGAATGAATAGTAGATAAATTTAATTGATTATTATGTTTTGTTTACTTTTAGATGCTTTACTAATTTCTAATGATTCTAAATTATTCAATTTCAGACAAAAATTATTTTGTGTAAAATAGAAAGTCCTAAATTTTTATCAAAACCGTAAGCATTTTCTAATAAATAATTTGGGAATTCAGAAAAACCGTGATTATTCAGACTTAAATCTTTAATGCCCCCTTACACTTACATAAAAATTTAGTCCGCTTTTGCCAATATAAAACGCTGAACAATTTATACACAAAAATTTATAAACACCTGAATTGTTGAGTATATTTTCTTTATCTTTTGAATTTACGAGGAGTTTTCCTATATTATTATTTGTATAAAATGCAGGTCTAATATTTTACGGTAGATGTTTTTAAATTTGATTGGAAAATGTAGTAGTATATTTATTTTGTAAAATTTTATCAATTACTTCTATACTGAATTCATTATTAAACGCGATTTGTTTTCTTGTATTTAATTCAATATATTTGAATCTCGGGGAACGCAAACCATGGACTGCTAGTTTGAAATAATATTGTAGATACAAATAATGTTAACAAAATAAAATTGCGACAAAAACTTGCGACAATTTTACATATCCAGAGATTGAAATAAGTAATTTTCTGTTGTGTCAACCATAAATCAAAATACGAAAGGTACTGGCATGTTAATAATCATAACATTTTTACAACAGACCTTGAGGCGGGAATCGAAATAAGTCTAAGGTCCATATAAAGCAAAAATATACATACAAGGATCATTTGAAATAGGGATACAGATAAATTTTAAATTAGATTTGGTATCACAATTCATTTTTGAAGAATGATTATGTAAATTTTTATTTATTTTTTTAATTTTATTAAATTAAATATAAGGAACAAATACAAATGTTACAAATTTACATATGGAGTTGACATTTTTTTTGGACTGTGTTAGTCATGTAGACTTCATAAGTGAAATGAAGCTCTTAAGTCTGATAAGGGAGCCTCAGTTCTTATTTTTGATTAAGATTCATGTGTGAATAATTTAATAATACGGGTGATAATTAGATAATGAATATTATTGAAGTATTTTGAAAAAAGATGTAAGTTGTAAGTTAAAACGATTTATGAATTTTAGTTGGATCTTAAGAAGGTTTTAATTTTTTTAATTTGTTCTGAAATTGATGCAGCGTATCTCGATAGGAAGATTATTATAGTAGTTAATGCCTTATAAATATAGTGGTTCTGCATTTGGATTGTTTTAAATTTAGACGTTATGATTTGGTTTCCACTTATAAGCTTAAAGTATTCCTGGTTTTCTGTAAGATTTATTCTTTAGATATTTTCAATATTGAAACTTGGTTGAAAATATTATTCACTTTTTATACTGGAAATAATTTGTAAGGATCTTTTGTTGAAATTGATTGATTTTTTTCAGTATTACTTTAATAATGATCCATTGTGATATTTTAACTGTGTTAAGATTTTTTTGTAAGAACCTTCCCATCCAATAACGCCATGTATGAGCGGAAAGTGAAGTATAATACACATTTTTAAGATTTCTTGTAGTTAAAATATTCTTTAGTCTGACGAATATGTATAAACGGTTACCGGGCATAGATTTAAATACAATGTAGATTTATATGTATACTTTTTACGTCATAATATTGATTGAAATTTAGTCAAAGTTTTTCTAAATTACACCCTAGGACCCAGAGGAAAATTTATTTACCCTAATGCCTGGATAAAATTTTGCCAACATATGAAAATACATTGTCATTACTATGTCGAATCTGCGTTAAAAAAGGCATTGAACAATAATCAATACTGAGAAATCTAATTTCAATTATAAATATGTACGTATAATTTAATTTAATTTCAACCAGGCAATGTGGACAATTCCGTCAGCGTGACCTTTAACTGTAGATACATTTTAAAGAAGTCTCAGAGACATGAAGTTATTTACATTCTGAAAGATGAATGAAAGTGTTTTTAGTGAAAGGCTGGCTTAAGCCATTACTTAACACAATGTAACGTTCACCAATTCTACCCAATATCAATCACACATGTACAAAATTAATGATCATCCTTTTGTGGAAAGAAATCTGGAATTTCATTCTTAGAACATATTTAAAAAGTGAATATTTTACTTTTTCAATGATGCAAAAGTCCAAATTGAAATTGGACCTCTTCATTTTTCCTCCTCATGATACTCGGTATCCTTATGATAACTTCTGCTACCCATTTTCACAAGAGCAGTCTTGGACTTTTCTTCAGTATTTTCCCTCCTGAATTTCCAAAGAGTATCCCTTATGAGACTGCTGAATCATGCATCGGTTGCGTGATTCATCTCAGTCTCATCATCAGAGCATTTTTCTGAAAGTTCCTAAGTCTGTACAATCAGTCATTGCACCAGGATCTCCCCTCAATAATTCACGGATCCATAGATACGCCGCAAGATTTTCCATTTGAAGTTATCTTACTGTTCAGCATTTTTCATCGATATATTCTTCTAAGTTCTAAGATATTTGTGTGCAATAGTGGTCATTATTTATTTGTGCAATAGGGTAATAATCGAATAAAGAAAAATATTAATATACTCATTACTCATTCTAAGAATTGGTGTCAAAACATTTTAATTTGTTATAAGTTATACTTATCTCATACTATCGATAGAATCAGCCTCAATTTTGAAGAGTTTCAAAAGATATTTTTTAAGGATATTTATTTTTAAAAATGAATTCTGTTATAGCTCTACTTGATTTTATTAACATAATTCGAGTTTACGTCTTCACCTGTTGATGAAAAGAACTAATTGTTTCAAAACGAGTAATGTTAAAAATTCAAGTATAACAAAGAGTATACATTTTTAAAAAAAATATCTCATAAAAAATATCTAAAGCAAACATTTGCCATAAACGAGGATCAATGATTATGTCATACGTTTGCTTCTCAAAAAAATAATCAATTGTTTTATACTCGAAAATAATTATCGAGTTTTTTCTGTGTACCTAATTCTGGACCTTAGAATAGGTAAAAGAGAGATGTATAATGTATTTCATTCCGATTTTCATTTAACAGCTTTGGTGGATACTTATTTTTTTCAAAATAATTTATTCAACAAAATAATATAATTCTGAATGAAACAGTTTTTGACACTCAGAAATATATAATTTAATTTCAACGTCGGCATGACCTTTAGATGTACTCTGGTAACTTACGCTAGGGCACGATTTGTTGGCACTTTTAAAAGCTTCTTTCGGTAGTCATTAATCTAGAATCACACTAAAGGAAGGAAGAGGGAGGAACGTGCGTAGCTATTGTTATAAAAAATGTGGAGTGACCTTGCCACTTCATTTTCAACTAAATAAATACATTATTTTTTATATTTCCATTATAAATATTAAAATAATAAATCTGATAATTCTAATTCTTCTGTTCTTTATGGTACTGTAATAATTTTATGCTTATTATTTTTTTGATTCTTAAATTAATGTGTGTATTTGAAGGCATCCCTATAAAAAGGATCACTATGAGAGAAAAAAAACACTTGGTGAAATAAATAAACAGAATTTCAATTTACATCGGACTCGAGCGGAAGGCGCCCGGGACAGCTCCTTGCAATGTTACAACCAATCTCGGATTCCTCTGCAAGGTCCTCAAACCAGATCCTCCGTGGGCTGCCGTCCTTTCGTCGCTACTGGAGTAACAATACTGTTTCCTCTACTGGGTCCCCAGACTAGTTACGTTTTAAGCCAGCTAGCGAAGGCCAAATAGCTCGGACTCAAGATAAACTAACTAAGTAACTAATTTATCATTACGCCGTTTCCCCGTGTGGATAGGCAGAGAGGGTAGAGCGCCACACTCTTCTGTCCTGATATACAACTTTCGCTTCGTCTACATTCATACATCTTCGCATGCAAGCTCGACGGTTGTTCAGGCTTCTAACAGGACCATCTTCCAGTATCTGGTTAATCTGGTCATGCCACGTCTTCCGTGGTCGCTCTCTCTTTCTGGAGCCGTCAACACTTGCATTATATATCTTTCTTACCAGTCTTTCCTCAGATCCTCAAGATCAATAATGACATCTATACGTCACATCTATGTCTGACTAGTATTCAGGATAACGCAGAACATCCAAAAATATACATGTTCTAAAGCATTTGAATATATTGGTAATAATCTATTAATGTTTTGCGAGCGAGTGTCGCCATCTCTTAGTAAAACTACGTTTTTTTCGAATTCCTTAAAGTCTACGATACTCTGAGTACTCTACATGTGGCTAGACCGCCTAGTTTACTGCTACAAATGCATCAGCTCTATAGCTTTGACACTTTTACTAACTACCTAATTATCTAAGCATCATAAGTTTCATTTTGTTACATGAATTTGGAAGAGTAAAAAAAAAATAATAATAAAAACCCTCAGTAAAATTAAGTACGACCCTGAGGGTACTTAATATTAAGAAAAACATCTTTCGTGTATGTGTTGTAACTATAGCTGGAGCCATCTCTGGACAGACTCTGACGCTAGATCCTTAGCTATTGAATTGTTTCGGGATTAAAATATTTATATTGGCGATACAAATTTTATTTTTTATTTTCTTACATTTACTTGCCAATTAAGGACATTAATTTAAAGTTTTCTTTATTATTAATTTTGTTAAGCAATCCCAGTGACATCTTCGAACTGTTAGCATCCATCATATTTGTTACTTCTATATGAATATAGATGGTCCATTTTCTACTAGCCAACTTTTGAGGTCGAATTTTGGTAAGATTCAGTTATAATCATAAAAATCAAACAAATGGTGCATATTTTTATAAAGATATTTTGAAACAATAAAATCAATTTATGATCTGATGTACTGTAGAGATCTTTTTTGCAGGGACTTATTAATTTCTTGCATAGATCAATAACTTATTAATTAAGAATAAAAATAGTGTTGAAGATTCGTGCAAATTTTTGATATGGCTTATCTCCCTACCTTCGTCAACATATTTTTTTAAAAATTTAATTTGTGACTAATTGTACGGATTGAAATGGAATGTTCTCTGAACTGTTGGCCTTAAAAAATGAGTTTTTGCAATCGTTTAGGAGCGATATTTGATAAGTCACCCCCATGAAGATAAGTTTTATCATAGAAGTAATATAATATCATGGAGAAATATTAAACACTGTACAGCCTTTATTATCAATTGTTCAGCTGCGTCGTATAATTTGCAACGCTTTAATAATGTCGGAAGATGGACAGTTACTACAGAGAACTTAATTCTTCAAAGCACAGCGCAGGAAACTCGAGTTCGCCTCCGGAAATGAAATAAATGGAAATGCATAATATACATAATAAGTGCAGGATCAAAGTCATATATAAGATACCATGACTATTCTTCAAAGAGGAAATACATAGAGTTAAAACACGCTTTATACATACTATCATTTTGTACTACTTGTAATCGTATTGTACTTACAAAATTACAGACATTTACTTTAATTTTCTGTGATTTTTAATTTTTATGACAGCATTTTATTGTGGAATTTGAAATTTTCAAAACACAGTTATATTATTCTTTAAGCAAATAAGTTGAACCCACAGTCCACTTAAACATGAACATCATCATCATTATCAACTTTGCCCTCTTAATCCGAGATAATCGGGCCCAATAACGTGACAAGAAGTTTTCATCTTCGAGTGAATTCCACCAATAGGAGGCCCGATTGTGGAATAGGAGGCGCCTATGCCATTCAGCGGTCTATGTATTGCAACCTCACTCTTCCGCCGATCGCCGTAACCCGCATATGCACTTTATATTGTAATCCACCACAATCTTTTGTACCTTGATGTCAATAAACCACCATTTTGATCATGATTATAATTCAACACCTGGATGGGTTTTTTTGTCATTTGCCAACTTTGCCCATCCTGCTACTGCTTGTCACACTACACAAGATATAATAATACCTTGTGCATCACGTGCCAAATGAGAATATGTCTCTTGACGGGTGGACGTTTTCTTTTGTCTCGAATAAAGATGATGCTTAACCTGCTTAAATACCTTTTTTGATTTTATTTCAATATTTTAACTCTAAGCAGGCCACAATACCCAATTACTGTTGCGAAACATACCACAATAATATCTAGTCTTCATAAAATCACGTATATGATGTGACCTTGTGTAGGTAACGTCAGCAGGTCTACTGCATGTTTGGGCAAATACAATGTATTACATGATTGGTAATTCTGACAGAATTGCGACAACCCGTGTTGGCTGCACCATCGGCAGCGAAAAGGCGCAAGTTCCTTTTTTATTCAGGACATCTGTTAATTTTGTTCACGTGGAGAGTCTCTTTTATTTGAAATGTAGTCAATGTAATTTCGAAATGAAAAAGTAAATATAATATAAGAAATTAAAATTATCATGTCTGTGTGTTTACGCCTAACAATAGAATGAATTTTTTATTGTTCTAGGGACAAAAGCATTCCCATCTATTTTTATGTGAAAATCTCTCTGCTACCCCATTATGGGGTGTTCACAACCAGTAATCTTATAAAAATATGATTGAAGGAAGATGGCTTGATAACAATTATTGAGACGTCGGAGCCTCCATGATGTTCCTTACGGAAATTTTATCAAGGAAAATTAACCTTCCTACACCCGCGCATCGGTCTGTCAGACTGACAGATAAAGTGTGCGATTTTTTCGTAAACGTAAATTGCTAGCGCATTGGGCTCACTTTTAGCTGCATGAATAGTTACTAATTTCAATTCGGTGGGGCGCGAGTGTTGGTGCGGACAGTATGTGTGTCAGTACAGGACACCGATCGGCCCAAGAGACTGACGCGGTGTCACAGTTTTGAGTAAGTAATAATTTTATTAGTTCGATAATTAGTTGTTTTTTGAAGGACAAGCCGAATAAAAATGAGGAATGTTCTAAGAATTTCACGACCGTTCTTATTCTTCTGGTTTAAGTTTTCTGGGATTATTTTTACGATCTTCTACACAATACAAGATATTAAAAAATATAAGAATTTTAAATATTAATTAATGAAAAATACAAAACTGTTTGCATTACAAAGGAGTATAAAATTACAATAATCTTCCGAAGAATTTCAGCTCGATTATATGATGGGAAAAGTGTTAATTTTCACGGTGATTAAGTTAATATTAAGGATTTGAAAACTAAAATATTATCGTATTAAAGACAGAATGCATGCCGACGCTATATCACAGAAAAAACAAATAAAACTAAAATATCATAGAATTCAATATATGCATGTTTAATATTAATAAGTAAATGATTATTAACTCTTCAAAAAATATCAATAAAAAATTTTCATTCATTTTCATTTTCATTTTCATTTCATTATTTTTACGCTTCAACAGGCCAGGAGGCCCAATTACAGAAGCGAAATACATCACAAAACACCCAGGCTTGAGTAAATCACATAGATTAAAATTGTGACCCCACCGGGAATCGAACCCGGAACCCTCGGTGTGGGAAGCCAGTGTCATGCCCACTGCGCTACGAGGGCCGCCTAGTATAACTACTGCTACTCCTTTGAGATAATTCATTCGCGTGGCTTGAAATTTCCGTCTCGGTATCTTCGTAATGTTTGTTATTTGATTGACCATATATTAAAATGAAATAATACACATACTAAAACACATCTATATCTACTTTAAAAAATGCCTGACTTCCAAACTTTGTATTTAAATATTTATTAGATTTATTGCGAAAGGCTTACATTAAATATAAATTTGAATTGGTTTTCCATTCATTAATTTAAATGCATGGAATATTTGGTAATGGATAGTTTATAAAAAGTTATCAAACTTCAAGATTATTTAGACAGTTTTCGTTTCGTTATCTTAAAAGGTAATTTGGTTTCATGATTTATTTTATAGAATGTACGATAAAAATAATGAAACAACATTAAAATATACTGCAATCTATAATATAAAATTTCATGATAATGATTGATGAAAAACTAACTTCATACGTAGACGAAAAACAATAAGTTTTTCCAATAATCTTCATCGTCAATCACTCTATGAGTGTAAGTTTTTGGAAAAACTTACACTCGTAGAACCTTTCTTTAACTGAACAAAACTTTACAGGGATAATAAGAAAACTAAAATATTATAGAAAATTATAAATATTTATCAACAATTTACATGTTAATATTTCAAGTTTATATATATCAATATCTAAAAAACAACAATACAGAATTTTCGAAATATTAATTTATAGGAATTATAATATTCAGCAAGTAAAATTTGATTTCTAATACATACAATGGTCGCTTCTTTTATTGTTTTAAGAACTTGTCTTTTGACTTTTCATAATAATAATAGATACTTTAATTATGTTTCACAAATGTTTTTAAGCCACAAATAAATTGAATGTACGAGTACAACGAAATGTTTGTAAAAATAATACCATTATTATTCTTTGTAGATTCAATAGAAAGCAAACGCACGCATCGCTGCCCTGTATATCGTTTCTTTTTTCTGAATACTTTATACAGTTTTCATTCCTATATACATACATGATTATTCACAGACTAAAAGCTTTTCCTGAGTTTCACTACAGCGAGTGGAAAAAAGGAAGATAATTTCAGTTATTTTTGCTTTGAATGTAAGGTATATTTTATGTAATTATTTGGAGGTTAGCTAGAATTTCATTTTTATTTTGACGCTTTTTTACGTACTAATTGACATCCTATGCGAATTCATTATTCATATTATTTTTACATGCTTTACGGGTGTAACGGTTCAGGTCATGGTATTAAGGATGGTAGAAAGTCAAAAAAAGTATTTCGAAGGAATGAAATAATTTTACATAATATGTTCTTTTTTATAATAATTACCTATTGTAATTAGGTAAAAAAAGATGATTAATTAATTATAATTATAAGATCATCAAAATCTATTGTCAAGTAGTCAAAAATGAGCACTATCAACCCCTTTTGTTCGAATGACGAATACTTCGATTTAATACCAAATGGCTTATATCGCAGAGGCATCGAAAAACTTTTAGGACATTGACAAGAAGTTGTAGATAATAAAGGAAAATACATTTTTGACTAATTTTTTTCTGTGTTTTTGAGTCCTCTTTATTGAAAAAAAAGAAAACTTGTGATATCATTGAAAGATTTGGCAGATACTTCGTGGTGCAACATTATAATTTAAAATATGTTTTACTTTACTTTGTAATACACACACAATATGAGCTACTAAATTACAACTATAGTTTCGAGAAGAGCAGTCCCTCTCATCATCAGGTATAGATAATAAGGTTATTATCCAGTCCAGTTATTATACAGTTCCTCTCATCATCAGGTATAGATAATAAGGTTATTATCTATACCTGATGATGAGAGGGACTGCTCCTCTCGAAACTATAGTTGTAATTTAATAGCTCATATTGTGTGTGTATTACAAAGTAAAGTAAAACATATTTTAAATTTTTAAAAAAACTTGCGATGTTCACAACTAATATATTGTCTTGACAAATAATGAAAATACTGGAAATTAATAAATGAACTAATTCACTTTACGCGAATTATACTTAATACCATTCATTAAATCACAATATTTTACAATTTATCACTCATCTATGAACACTTTATTATTGCTAGAAACACTTTACTCATCACTCGCTAGAACATTCCATTCAATTCTATCTTTTAATAGTCGCATTTACTTATTTCGCCACTTAGGTAAGTACTCGCTCGATATCTGTCGTTCCGAAATTCCATGACTGGTCTCACCAGCCGTCATTTCATTAATTCATCTTCTGCTTACTTTGCACCAATCGAAATGTCAAAACAAACTCCATAGCGCAGCGCGGTGCTGTTTTATGTATGCGATACGCTGATGTTTCGAACCCTCGAGAAGATTATTTTCTTTCTAGTGTTAAGGAGAAGATTTTCCTCACTTCTTGGCTTTTCCAGGCGTCTCTCGAATGTCGTAGATAATTCCAGAGTGATGTTCTAGAGCCTTCCACAAAAGTGACATATTACAGGGATTCGGACGAAGTGCAATTCCTTCTGCTTATCATTACATTACAATATTGATAAAAAATATTAAATTGGATCGAAATTAAATTAATAATTTGGCTGCAGATGACACGATATTGTTGTGGTGAGAGCTGAAAAAATCGTATAGAAAATGTATTTTATTATCCCTGGCTGTCTCCAGTCGATTTCATCTCGGAAATACTTGTCTTCAATGGTGCTATCTTCAACTGGGTGGTACCTCCTCCGTTAATCACGCCATTATGATCAACATCATCTGTCGTTAATTACGCCATTATAACCAACATCTATCTTTTTGTCCCCGACACCGTAGGCATAAGCTGTTCCATCTCCCGTTTTGTAGAAACAACCTTCTGATGGTCAGTAGAAGAGCTATTATTGTCTTAATGGATCAAATCGTTTCGGAGATGGATATCTATATGTCAAGATGAAATAATTAGTATGCTTAAAATAAAAAATAAATTAGTTGTGGTACAACATTTGAACATAAAATATTATTTTAATTTTAAATTTATACTACATACGCAATATCGGAGTTTTAACACTATCAAAGATTCGAGATGGACTTCTTCTAAAAACTTAATTCGAGTTAAATATCTCAAATACAAGTGTGGTAACAAATACAAATAAAAATTATATTTAAATTAATCAAACTAATATTTTTAAATAACCAACCGTTCACTTAAATGAGAGTTAATCACAACAATTTAATAAAAATAAATTATGAAATGGATAGAAAAAATAAAGACATTAAAATCAATTATTACATACAAACAACTAAAAAAAAAAAAAAACATACATAATATACTGTTAACCTATTGAAGTGCAGTGACAAGGCTTTTAGAGAATTTCAAGCTCAATGAAAAATATCAATATCTTTATTACAATCCACGTTAATGTTACGAATATTTCTAGGGTGACATGTAATATTACTAAACCAATGTTTGTAATCCCCAATGATAATTTATAATTTCAGTTGTCGCCGTTGTCTGCATGTAGCAGTACTCACATCTTGGGACCGCTACCGACTCACAAAACTCACTACACAGCCGCCCTAATATTCCGCCGCGGTGTCTACCGTGCTGCCGCCTATTACGTCATCGACTGAGCACCGCTTACTGTGTTGCCGCCTACTGCGCCATCTACAATGCGCTGCCTATTGCGCCATTTACTGAGCGCCGCCTTCTGTGCTGCCGCCTATTGAACGCCTACCACGCCATCTTCTGAGCGCCGCCCTCTATACTGCCGCCTACACTATGGCCACTGCCAACGCTCCAACTGGCCCTACAGTCGCCGTCGCCTTTACTGTTTGCCGCCCACTGACTGCGGCCGCCCTCTTGCTGCCCGTATCGCCGCCGCCCTCGTCGATCCCTCACGTCTAGCCGCTGCCCGCTTCGTGAGGCGACACCGGGCCACGGCTATAATTTCTACGTAACAATGTTCGTTACTAACGCTACCAGACGGCTCAAATAATAATGAAGTATAATATAATAATGAGGTATAATATCTTCTTCTTCATGTGCTCTGTCGGGTCCCCCCGATGTCGGCGATCATCTGAGAGAAAGCTTCCCTGTCCAGGGCAGTGCGGAAAAGCTCTTCCACGCTTCTGAACCCGATCCACTCTCGGATATTTCGAACCCAGGAATGCCGCCTCCTTTCGACCCCTCTGCGAACCTCAATCTTCTCCTTCATGACGAGCTGAAGGATGGAGTACTTTTCGCCTCTCATTATATGAGCAATGTATGAAATTTTACGGAGCTTTACTGTGTTGACTAACTGTCTGTTTGTATTTTATCTATGTAAAATTTCAATATTACTAGTCATGTCAGTCCAAGATATCCTTAACATTTTACGATGTATCCACATTTCGAATGCCTCTAGGCGATTTAGAGTATTCACCTTCAGCGTCCATGCTTCAACACCGTAAAGTAGAACTGACCATACATAGCATTTGATCAACCTCTGTCTGAGCTTGAAGTGTAAGTCGTCATTACAGAGTAGACTTTTCATCTTATTAAAAGATGCACGGGCTGTCTCAATTCTGCATTTGATCTCCGTATCAGGGTCCAGATTGTCAGTAATAATATTGCCCAAATATTTAAACTGTTTTACTCTCTTAATGTTGACACCCTTTAATTGAAGGCACACATTTAGATAATTCTCTCGGCTTAAAACCATAAACTTGGTATTGCTAATATTTACGTTTAGACTATATTGTTTGCCAGTAGAATTAATTTTACTGAGCAATTGTTGCAGGTTTTCAACACTGTCTGCCAGCAAAACGGTGCCCAGCATATCGTATGTTGTTGATAGCCACACCGTTAACTTTTACGCCAAGGTTTGTATTATCTAGCGCTTCTTTGAAGACCATGTTAGAGTATAGATTGAACAATATACGAGAGAAAACAAATCCCTGTCGGACTCCACGCTGTACGCTGTCCACGCCTCGTGAAGTGGCTCCATTCTCAAGTAAAATAATAGCGTTTTGCTCCCAGTACAAGATTTTAATTATTCTCAGATCCTTCTCACCTATATCACATCTTTGTAATATTCTAATTAAATCTGTGTATTTTACTCTGTCGAATGCTTTTTCGTAGTCTATAAAGCAAGCATATATATATAGCATTTTTACAATAAGATATTTATTGTTGTCAGCGCTTCACGGGTACCGAATGTGTGCCTAAACCCAAATTGAGTATCATCTAGGTCACGTTCGCACTTATGTCTTATTCTGGTATGTATTATTTTCAAAAATGTTTTTAGGACATGGCTCATAATAAGGCGATAGTCATTATACTATTACACAGGTACAATATGCAAAAAAAAAAAATCGAGATGCTACGCTATCTAGATAGCGCTATTCCTATAGCCTTAACTGGCTGTCAAAATATATATATATTTTTTTGCGTAGTTTATATTAATTACGCAGAAATGTAAAATTTTTTGATAATATATATCAACCTAGTTGATATATTTTTTTTAAGGAAAAGTTTGTTATATTTCTAATTAATTATTAAGCGCGTACTCACGTATATCAGATCAAAGTTCAAGTTAAGGTTGCTATCGAACTCAAGCATCAACTCTAATTTCTCAAGAGGAGTCTAGTTCTTACTTTGAAGTATTTTCCCGAGTATACTTCATAGTTTAGTTTACGCAGTTGTGGTCACAACTTTCTCGTAATAGATGTTGGAAAAATTCTTTACCGTATTTTTTTTTATTCTCAATTATATGGAACCATTTTGTGAAAATTTCACTTCATGGGCGATGAAACCAAATTCCGTCGGCTAAATATATTTAAAATTTGACGCTTATTTTCATAGTTTGACCAAGAAATCAGATAATACTTTGTTGTTCTAAAGGAATAGATATTGAACTTTAAATAACTTTAACCCGCTATTGGTGACGTCAATTTGATTCACGTACCGGGATTTACAATGGAAGATTTTTCAAAATATTTTATTCATTATTAATTTTTATTTTTAATTAAAACAAAAATATTTCATCAATCACAGTACGTTTATTATATTTTTAATTATTATGTAACAATTTCACTTAAAACATTAAAATTTACTAACTTTTGAAACATGACTTTTTTAAATATGAGAAAACATAAAAATCTTTTTTTTTAAATTAGTTCAGTATTTTCAATTTTTGGACGCTAGGAAATTACATAAAATAAACAAAATGTGGCATCCTTCCAACAAAATATTAACAAAAATTTGACCTGAAAAATGGCTATTCTTCAGTAAAACAGCTTCTGCAAGAAGGCACTACATGTTCAAGACACAAATATTTTTTTGCACTTGTAGCAAGTGTATTTGGTCTTTCTATTTTTTTTCCATACACACTCATAGCACCAGCCATTTTTTGATGGACCAACCATCCCAGGTACCTCACCTATCTTCAAAATTTCTGACAGTCTTTGTCTCATTGACCGTGACAAGTTCAACTGCATCTGTTGTTCTCTTATGTGAGGTTCAATCAATTTCATAGCCACATTCTTAATCAAGCTTTTACTTTTGGTTGTTAGCTGTATGTATTACTTGACTGTTTATGGTACTGACACTGAGCACAGCGTAAAAGGCTGCCATAGACCAGCGTCTTCTTGCTCGAGCACAATTGTAATTTGCACATAAACGATCTACGACATCGACGCCGCCTTTGGTGTCATTGTAGCTTAAAATTACATCGGACTTTTGGGTTTCTGCATCATCGGATGACATTGATGGTCCGTCCTCATCATGAACGTAGAAGAGACTCGAGTAATGTGAAACGTTGTGACGTAGCAACCTTTGTTCGTCACACCTCTTCGCGAAACCTCTGAAGAAATGAATTTATCGATCCCCGCACCAACTATCTGCACCAATAGTTGATTTCTAACCGCGTAGGTACTGCAAATACTGTATGGAACAGAATAATGTCTTTGGTCTACTGCAGATAGTTTTACAGCGGTCGCGAACGGCGGGGACCATATTACAAAATGGCGCATTCGGAATCTGACACTTCAGCACGCGAGATGTGAACCTTTCTGTGAACCCTCGTGTTAATAGAGGGTTTTTCCACGGGAGCGCTTCCCGCCATGGCCAGGTGACGCAGCATGGAGTGAAAGGTGAATTTATTGCAACGCCTGGGGGGCAGCTGCAGAGGTGATGTTCCGGTAATCATCTGCATCGACCGCCCAAAGCCTCGGGGCGGGGTTGTTCTCTAGACCCTTAAGGGAGCAATCCTCCTCAGATGCGAGGCCAGCAAAATAAAGACCAAGACTTGCCTGGTATTCAAATTTTCTCTAATAATCAATTTCACATCACGCCTGGAGCGAGCTGCGTGTTATCTGACTCCGTAAATACAAGAACATGTGCATCAGGTCGAGCGGTTTTAGAAAAAAGGAACATTGCTAAGCATGTGCGGAAGCGGTGTTTGTGCCAGACTATTGTAGCTTCATTGTTTTAAATGTGATATAGAAATTTTGCCCAGATGTTCATTAATTTGCAGAATGTGAATACCACGCACCGACACCTGCGCTGCGTCACCGCCAGTAGTATAAAAGTATTTAGTTCCACTGTCTTTTCTCTCCTTGTATGACGCGGCCGCTAGCGCTGATGTCGAGGCGTGGTAAATTAAATCTTCACCTCAATTTATTGTAAAGAAAAGGGTTTCAATGTGCAAAATTCCCAAAAACACTTCATAAAAAAATTGTCACCTTCTGTGGCATTATTAATTTCTGTTTAAAATTCATTTGAATAAATTCCCCTTCATCTAAATAATGTTTCGTTGTATCACCCTAGTCATTGAACTTTTGCAACTTAAAATAAGTTAAAGTGAGAGACAGCTGAAGTGCAGCGTACACGACACCGAAAGTACCCTGAGCTTAAATTGTGGAAGTAAGGTGAGTCCGATTCTTCTCCGACTGAGCGAAGCTGGTGGCGACGAGGAGTTCTGTTGGGAGCAACAGAACTTCACGTCGTAACGTATATAGAATATTTTTGTGAAATATCGATAAAATCATGCAATAAACTTACGGATCATAGGATCATGCAATAAAATAATAACAAAACTAAAAAAATTAAGTAAAAAATGTATATAGCCCTGAAAAAATGCTAATAATCAATAATTCAACTAAGACTATTTTACTTACGTAATCGGTGACCCCGGTCTCACGCACCGGGTTGGCGCCAAAACTCCAGAACGTGCATTCACGTCGACATCGCGGAGTGAGCTGACGGCGGGGTACGTGCAATGCGGCAGCTACTCGAAATGACGACAAAAATCAATGGCGGGGGAAAAAGTTATTCGAATTTTTATAAACACCCGGTCCCACAGACGTATACGTCACAGTTGGCGGGTTATATAATACATAAATACATTGAGAAGGAATGCCCCTAAATATGAACTCGGTATTTAGTATATTTATAGAGATATATTCATAAAAAGAGGCAATATCAACTAAGTATACTACAACGGAGAGGAAAGATTAACAAACTATGCTACCTTACTAAGCTAAAAGGCAGTAAATCCATGCTTTATGAAAAATGTATTTTGTGGTTTTGGATACTTGAGGTTATATTTTACCTTTCTAAAAGCGTATTTCTATAATATTAAAATATAAGCATTTTCAATTTGCAGTATATTCATCTAGAGTTTGAAACATAGTTTTTTTAGATTTGCAGTTTTTTTAGATTTTATGATTTAAGCTATATAAAAATACCTCAAAAAATAATATATTAACCATTTTTAGCTGTGTTAATTCAATATCTATTGACTTAGCGAAAAAAATAAACTTATATTCATTTTAATTATAGAAATCACTCTTTTTTTCATTTTTTTCATAGAGATACTCCTTTTTTGCTTAGTGCCTTTTGCCGTGTTGTTAAAATTGTAACAGTTTGTCTGACGTGTTCAATCATATTTAGCCAAGTTAGTGTTATCTGAGACTCGTTAAACTCATCAACTTTATACAAGATCTGTTACAAGTCTGGTAATTGTATTTCCTTATAATATTTTAATCAAAATAAACGTGTTAGATGTTCCCCCGCCTCCAACAAGGCACTCTATTTTCCCGCCTTTGTTTATCCTTATAACTTTCCAGGCATAACATCTGAACAAAGCAGACTCACCGATATTCTGAGTGATTAGCATCACTGATTTTTGAAGTATTACTTTTGTACTTTTGGATATTACTGAAATAATTAATCACTTTATTTCAATAACGTTGTTTTACAAATCTCCCCGATAAAATGGCGTTTTCATTTTGTAAAGCATTTATCGCCATGGCGACGAGGATTGAGCCCCAAAATATTTTCGAGGATGATTAAATTTACATTCAGTCGCGGAAAATATAGTCGGTTGATTTATCCATTACAAAATAGCTGACTATTGAACCGCTTTTCTGTTTAGCAGTCATTCATTGTGGTAAAAATATTGAAGAACATCTATAAGCCGTTAAATAATAATAATGGGCTGTATTAAAAAACTTTTTATTTTAGTTTTATATTTTCTTTGGGTACGAAAATTCATGCGGATATTGTAATAGTAAATACTTTTGTTAAATTCTATAAATCTCAACATAAGACTAAAAGAGGCTCGTTAATGAGTAACTAGAAATTACTTTTTTAAATTCGCGAGCCACATCATGGATAATGATGGAAAATTATGATTATTTATTATTTTCATTCATAAACCACTAAATTTCCCCATTCTGTCACATGTAAATGTAATAAAATGAATAATGTTGAGGTTAAGAAATTAACATGTTTTTGAATTCAAATATTTATTTGCTTGACAAATTTACTTTAACTAACTCTTCTCCTCTCCCATCAATATTCCCATTTTTTAATCATTCAAGGCTCCGTAGTACATGATTTACGTTTTCGCAGTCTGGAGAGTTAATTTAGTATAAAGTTTTCGAATCTTGTTACCAAAATTACAGCTAAACATGCTTTCAATCAATTTTATTATTCCATTCACTTTTAAAGCACTTTTTTAAAAAAAGTAAAAAAAACTTCGTGATTATCACAATTAAAATATAATCCCTCAGCACTATTTAAACTTTCTTGAAATAGATTTATCTATGGTACATTTTATCTCGAAATATTTCCATATGAAGATCATACATGTTAACAAATAAAATAAAAAAAGTTCAAACAGAAAGTTTCAGAAAAAATATATTATTATTTTTGGGTATGTTGTTAAGTACAACGTTTTCAAAAGTGTAAAAATTCACGTTCCGTCTCCTTTATTGCAGCATCCAAAAAATCTAAAAAGGATAACATTTTTTGATTAAATTTTATAGTATACTGTTGTATTTTGCTATTACTTTGTGGTTATTCATTATGAATATAATTAAACTAGTTAACTTTGTTTACACCACTAAAATTTATTTGGTAAAACCAACCGGTTTCGGAAACGACGTTCCTTCATCAGGGTATACCCAATATTAATTGAGCTTTAAAAATTTAACTCACAGTCCTATTTTGAATATGTTCCCTTTCACCCTATCACCTGTTTCTTTCGCACCCCCCACTATTTACCCCCATTTGTACACTTAACACTGAAGTATGATTGCTTATAATTTTTGTAAAGTTCAATTAGTATTGGGTATACCCTGATGAAGGAACGTCGTTTCCGAAACCGGTTGGTTTTACCAAATAAATTTTAGTGGTGTAAACAAAGTTAACTAGTTTAATTATATTCAAATTTTACAGTATTCAAAAAATTTTACTTTCATTAATATAAGAATATTTAATAAGTACCTACCTTTACCTATGTCCGAAAAATGGAAATTAGTCAATAACAGAGCCCGTTAAAAGTGGACAAAAGTATTCCCTCAGATCGGTTCCCGTCCCGATCCCGAACATCGGTTCTCTAGAAGCGAAAGTTTGGCTTCCTGAGATTTTATCATTTTCTCTCTCTTTTTCTCTTAATTTCCTCTAAATTTCCTTGTAAACATTATGTCAGAAAACGAAAGTAACCATGAAGCGGAATTAGTTTTTAAAAGTAGTGTACCCCTAGAACGTAGGTAAATCCTCTTATAGAACATTAATTTATTAAATATTTAAACGACCATATTCGAAACATTCCACCATTTATTTAGGTTAATCTGTCAAAAATGTATGTTTTTATTGAACGAATTAAACATTATTTTCATTGTATCTATATATTTTTTTAAAAAACAATATCGCACTTTGGTATGTACAAGCGTAAAATTTTAGATTTTTTTTGTATCCCCTTAATGATATTTTTATGAAAATATAAACTCTTATTCGCTTGCGTTTATGAAAAAGGGATGAAAAATTTCTTCAATTGACATTTGTAACGTGTATGAGTATATTTTGCACTGTATGATTTTATCGTTGATTGATTATTAAGAATTAAGTTTGTTTTTGAATAATTTTCCTTGCGTAACCGACGCTATCCAGATTAAATTTTACTAAATTTTAAATTATAATTTTAATTTTTAAATTTTAAATTTTTAAACGTTACTAAAATATATCGCATAATTTTTTGTGATGATTGACTAACGTTATTATGTGTGAGGAAAGTTATCAGTTTGATTTTTTATAATTTGAGTGGTATCAGCTATGTTTCTCAAAATCGAGTTTTGTAATTTTTTATGTTCCTTTTTTTTTCATAGTCCGTTTGTTAAGATTTGTTTCTGTGTTTTTTTTTTTATAATCAGTTTACACACGCGTTCCTTTTCATGATCCTTTGTTACGATTAATTTTTATGTTCTCTTTATGGACCGTTCCGTTTTTTATGTCGTGTATGTCCATTTTTACCCCCTTTATATTAACTCGTATTCAGATTAAATTTAAAAAGTCTTAAGAAAACGTTACAAAAATATATCGCATAATTTTTTGTGATGATTGACTAACGTTATTATGTATGAGGAAAGTTATCGGTTTGATTTTTTATAATTTGAGTGGTATCAGCTGTATTTCTCAAAATCGAGTTTTGTAATTTTTTATGTTCCGTTTTTTTCATAATCCGTTTGTTAAGATTTGTTTGTGTGTTTTTTTTTATAATCAGTTTACACACGCGTTCCTTTTCATGATCCTTTGTTACGATTAATTTTTATGTTCTCTTTATGGACCGTTCCGTTTTTTAAGTCGTGTATGTTCATTTTTACTCCCTTTATATTAACTCGTGGCGTCTGTCTTGGATCGTTTTTTAACCCTTTTCCCGTGATCCAATCGTGCTGAAACTTTGCAAGCAGACTTTTGGTGACAATCAAATATATCTATCAAATTTTCGTTGAAAAAAAATAATTAGAGTACAATTTTGGATTTTTCAAATTTTGAATTATTTATTCATACAACTTACTCAGTTGTATGAAGAGACTGCGACGCATCTGGTAGACACTAAACCTGATAATAGTATAATTTTTCCCTTTCGTAGCGTCGCCCGACCGAAGCCCAACGCGTAGGTTAAGCGCCAAACCAGTTTTCACTAGTAAATGAGAAAGGGAGCATAATAAAAATTTGGTTTTTATGATTTAGTTTTTTTAATGAATTTTTTAAAACATGAGTTTTTAATCTTCTGTTACTATTTTATGATCCATTTTTGATGATACAATTTTATGTTAATGATCTAAATAATCATTTTCGTCGTTTTTTATTAATTTATTTGATTCATTTTTTGGTGCATTTTGATGAAAAACCAACTTTGATTCGCCAATCACTTTATCTGTCATGGCTCATTGTTACAAGAAACTGAATTGCGCAGTGATTGCTCGCCCGTTTATGAAGGAAAAAGGCCTTTCTCTAATGTTCCTCTTAAAAAAATATATACATACATATATATATATAATATATATATAATTTAGGGCCTTTTAGCCTTGAAATGGCACGTGATACCGTGTCGAAAACGTCGGCCAAGTCTTCGCAGGAGGCCATTTACAGAAAACGCGAAGTAGTCCAACAGAAATACTTTTTGTTACATACAAAACGCTCGCGGAAACCTCAAGCAAAACATATATATATATATATATATATATTTTTTTTTTTGTGTATGAAAGCAGTCACACAATTAACAAGTACTGGCTTCCCTCGAACTGAAGTAATTCTATAATGGGAGATTAATTTCTACTACTTAATACTGCCGAAACGTCGGCAAGGTATTATTATTGTATTATTAGTGTTATTGTGTCGGACAAGAAAAAACCGGTGGCCCTTAATCGGGCCTTTTTTACCAATCTCCAAATGTTGGCACTGATGAACATTTTATTAAAGAAAAAAGTGATTTTTTTGTATTTTGATTTTTTAGAATTAATTATTGCATTTTTTATCACATGAATTGTGAGCGCGAGCGCGCAGATGGGCAAGAATAAATAAAACTCTTTGGGTATGCCTAGCGCGCTCGACGCATTTTTTATTAAAAATAACCGAAGTTATTTATTGTAATTTTTGTATGTATGTTTTTTAAAGTTTATTTTTGACATCACTGGGAGGACGTTATCGGATTAATTTTGTTGTTAAAAATGTTTTTGTGTATGTTGTAAGCGATGTAAGAAGAAATCGCGGCGGCATGATTTGATTCTTGAAAAAGATTTTAATCTTCCCAAATCGTAATATTGGGCGACTGCAGGACGGTATCGCCACAGTCCGGGGGCATCGGTTTTACCCTCTAGCGACATCAGTACCGTGCCGAAGTCGCCATTTTATCGATACCGTGCCAAAGTCGCCATTTTTATCAAACACAATTCAGTAACCTCTTGCGACATCGGTACCGTGCCGAAGTCGCCATTTTTATACAAAAATTATAAAACGTAAAAATTAATATGATTTTGTTCGCAATCACTTGTATATGGCTTTACATAATTTTATGTAGAAAAAATATTGAATTTGTGTAGCCAGGCTCGCCAGAGAGACCAAATATCCGAAATTATTGCACCCAGCTTGGCGAGTCTGGCCCCCTTTTTATCGATTATCTCCATGAAGGATGAACCTGAGAGACATTTGTTATTGAAACAAAAGAAAGATATAATATAAATGTGTAAAAATAGTATGTTATAACTATAGTAGACTGTTTAGTTACATGTTTATTAATATTTTGAATACGGGACCACTGCTCATAGAGCTGCGACTCGAATTATGAGTAGTGATCCCGCCGTCAGACAGAGGTCGGTGTCGTCGGTTTCCGAAATGCCGACCTCTGACTGGTCGTTGAAAATGCGCCTGGGCGTGCGGGCCCTGATTGTTTGATGAAATAAATTACGTGGCGCAGGAACCCAGAATTCAGTTCTGCTCCTGCGTTCACCTCCAGATCTACTTGCGACTTTCTCTTCTTCTCTACTCGACTCCTGCTTCAGCCTTTGGACCGCTCTAAGATTCTCAGCGAATTTTTATACGATCTCGCTTTCGTCTGAGAATCTGCGAGATCGGTGCCATCAGGTTGACCTGACCGTAAGGCGGTGGAATCACCCCATTTTTTTGCGCGTTCCCGTCCGGAACAGCTGGTCCTTCGAGCCGGATCTCCGTTCTACGCGTCAGCTACACGTCACCAGCGACAATGTCACGATCAGGACTACGATCGGGTCACGCCCGTGACCGAGAGGAGGAAGAACTTCATCGAGATGAGTCGGAACAGGCCGGTTCCGACGGAGACCGTGACTCCACGAGGGAGACGCGGGATTCCGTGACGACGGAGGACACCATCCGCCATTTGAGGGCGGAGCTCCGTCGACAGCAACAACACGCAAGAGATCTCCAACGAGAGCACGCGGATGCGCTAATCCGCGGGTGTACTGCCAGCCAGACGACGATTCCCAGGACGAGCGCAGCCGGAGCTGCGACGAGAATCGACACATCTGGTAGCCCTGAAAAGGGCCTGGTGAGTATTGAGCAGCACCCACCTGGTGCCCCGAACAAGGCACCTTCTGTGGACGCCGCGGCCAGGCGTACCATCCGAGATGCGGCTGAAACCGCAAGGGACGAGGCCTTACACACCTCTTCCAACCCATCAGCACTGCCGGAGCGGTGCCCAGGAGCGAGTGCGTTCACCCGAGATTGGATTTTGAACCAACCCGACCCTGAAGAAATGGTGACTTCTTGGATTGAAGAAGCCATCCGAAGAAACCGCCAAACCGAGAGCCCCCGATCGCACACTGCCAATGGAGAAGCTCAAGTGTCAGCGATTTTGGCACGACAATCGTGAGCCAAGGAGCTTCCACACTTTACTGGGGATCCCTTCGAGTGGCCAACTTTCTACGCTCAATATGAGCAGTCCACGGCGCTGTGTGGACTATCAGCTGCTGAGAACATCATCAGACTACAGATGGCCCTGAAAGGGAGAGCACGAGAAGCCGTGGCTCCACTGCTGGTCGATCCGTATAACGTGCCGGAGATAATTCGGACGTTGAAACATCGATTCGGAAATTCGGAAGATATTGTGGATAGCATGCTGGAACGAGTGCGCCGCCACCCTCGCATCACTGAAGATTCGCCGACCGACGCTCTGACGGACTACGCCATCAGCATCAGGAATGTGGTAGCAACTGTGCGCGGATTTGATGCCAAGTACCTGATATCACCACAGTTGCTGACCGAAATGGTCGGAAAGTTACCTATGTCGGCAAGACTCATGTGGCTGAACTCGAGGAAGGGCGGATCAACCAACATTACCATCCAAGATCTTTCAGAATGGCTGGTGGGCTTGATGGAGATGGCCCCTTATGCCGGATGTCGATCAAAGAAAATTGCAATTCGCCGAAGCGGACATGTGAATATGACAA